>PVIR01017170.1:0-35002 GCA_004026965.1 Petromus typicus
AAAAAAAGCTGGCAGAGAAAGATTTCAGAAGCTGAGCATGTGGTAACTAAAAACCCAGCTGGAGATAAGGAGAGGACAGAACTACAGGACCAGCAGTAACTAGTGAGCACACCTGTCTCAGGCACTGCGTCTATGTGAGTTGAAGGCTTTCTGCTATCAATGCGATCTTTGCGCGATTCTTGTTATATGAACTAATATTCAAGGGGAAAAAGAATGGTAAATCACTGGTTATTATATGAAAAAATAAGGATTATAATGTACATAGAAATAAAAATATATTAAGATAAAAATTTAAGATAAAAGAAGTCCAAGATAAATTATAAGACAGTCTTCCATAAGACCATTTAACTACAAGAAAGATTTGGGTCAATATCATTAATATTGGAGATTAAATCTAGGATCCTTGCATTGAGCTACATCCATAGTACATTCTTTCTAGCTCTAAAAACAAATCATAGGACTTATTTAGCAAGCAGTGGACTCAATATAGATTCACTTTTTTTTTTTTTTTTTTTTGGTACCAGGAATTGAACTTGGGACCTGGTGCTTGTACCACTGAGTGCCACTGAGCTAAATCCCTGGTCTTCTCTTTTATATTTTTTGACACAGTCTTAGTAAATTGCCTTAAATTGGGTTTTAACTTGTGCTTCTCCTGCCTCAGCCTCCCAGAGTGCTAGGATATGAGATCTTTGAAATCATAAAATTCTACATGTTAACTTGAAAGAAAATAGCTGCCATCATAGTACACATAACCAGGTCTATACTTAGAGAATGTGCAGGCGATCTTCCAAGTACAGGAATAATTCACTGAATCCTTAGAAAAACCCTAGGAGACTGATACTAACACTATGTTTGTTTTCCATATTGGGAAAGGGTGTCATAAATATAATGTGCCCAACATCTCACTAGGGAGAAGGTCAAACTGGATTTCACCCTAATCTTGGAGGCTTCCTGAGCCAAGGATCTCAGTCACACAATGGCCATTCAAGAATTTAAAAGTCCTGAGAGCACATTTTAGCATCTAATCTGCAAGGCTGGGAGTCAGGATTCCTGTTTGACAGCTTGGAGAGAGCAGAGAGAATGGATGCTATCTTTCTTACCTTCTCTCGTGGGCCTTGGGTCAATCAAGTCCAGACTGGTCTTGCCTGTTCTGTAACTAGGGGCTGTTACTAGCCTTCTCTCAGCCCCACATTTGACAAGATCTATCTTCTAGACTGCTTTCAATACCAGCAAGCATTTTTATTGTATGTCCTTATATACAGACATTTGCAGTGAAATCAACATACACAAAGCACTCTGACCAAGTATTATCAAGCAACGAGTTCACTTTAGAGTAGCTGATTTAAATTCAAGTGGATATTAAAAACATTGGCTTGTAGCACAAACAGTTTGGTTATGGGCAAGTCATAAAAGAAAGCCTTTAATGCCAATCATTTCTACAGAGACAGGTAAGATAATATAACTTCCTTAACAAATAACTACACAAATCCTAAACAATCATCTTATGCAATGTATTGATAGGAAGTTTGAATATTCTAAACATGAAAAATATTAAGAAAAAACAATACTTTAAACCACTTGAATTATACCTACCATATCTGCAGAAGAGCTGAATAACAACTTTGTCCTTGTCGGATATGGTGAATATTTTGCAGTTCTCTACATTTCTTTCGAAAGAATTTACACATCTAAAGATGGGTAAGATTGACTGCAACACAACAAATTATATTATACATATTAGCAACATACTTGATTCTTTGATGTTTTTGTTTTGTTTTGTTGTGGTAATGAACTCAGTACCTTGCACTTGCCAGGCAGGCACAGTACCACTGAGCTATATCCTCAGCCCAAGAACATACCTGATTAGTTATTTGATTCATTGTTTTAACAAACTTACAAAACACAAGTATGTGTGTTCATCAGGAAATACACTTGTCCTACATGCCATTTAAACTGCTAGTTATAGAATGTTGTATCTTATAGAAGGAATATTTCTCCCATAATATAGAAAACCAAGGCCACTGATATTTACCTTCATTCCCAATTTGCAATTGAAATACAATGATCTTCCATTGTCATTCATTTTCTTTGATGTTGACCATTGATAATGTTCAAAAAACACGGAAGAGAACAGGATACATCCATATGCCGATGAAGAAGAATTTAAAGATCGTAGAGCAAGCTTGAAAAATAAGATAACTATTAAGGCCATAGCCAACTTTCTTTGAGATAGTTTTTTTTTTTTTTTAGGTTTTTTTGAGACAGGGTCTCACTTTGTACTTCAGGCTGGCCCTGAGCTCAGCCTCAAACTCACATCACAGCAATCCTCCTGCCTCTGCCTCCTGAGTGCTGGGATCACAGGCGTGAGCCACCATGCCCGACACTGTAGTATGGGGTACTGATTGCTGCTGGGTGTGAGTCTCCATGCCCAGTATGGTATGTGGTTAACCAGCGATCGAACCCGGGTCCTTGCGCTTGCAAGACAGGCACTGGAACCACTGAGCCAAATCCTTGGCCTGAGATAGTTGTTTTTTTTTTTTTTTAAACTCCAGTATGTTTACTGTGATAGTTAAATATGTTCAAATAAAACCATGGAATGTTAACTATGAGCTACACTATACAATGTAGATTAAACTTTCACGTATTTATACATGTATATAGGTACACACCTACATTGCATTCATGTATGTTTTAAACCTAAAATTCTGCATTTTGAAAATGTAAGTGTCTATAATGGTCATGACTTTAATGCATGAAATGACGCAAGGTAATATCAAAGGAAACCTACAGCAAGTCAGCCATCCCACACCTTTATAGTGGAGAAAAACCAGTACTAAGATCAAACTAAGTTTCATGTGGGAAAACAACCCAACATTGTCAAGTTTTTTAATTTTAAGAAATTCATATTTTTATGTGAACTCTCAATTTTTAAATGTTAGATATTATTTCAATTTTGAGTGGAGAGGGTGTTGGGGACTGAACCAGGGCCTTGTGATTGCTAAGCACACACTCTACTATTGAACTACACTTTTGGTGCCTAAAAAAAAAAAAAAAACATAAAACTATCCTCACAAAACATTCCTCTTCACCACCACTTTGTGACTTCTGTCTTAAGTCAATTATGTTTATCTGCATGATTTTCAAGTTCACTATGCTATGACTACACCCCAATATATAAAATAAAGATGAACAGTAAAAGGGATAGCTATAATTTCTGAATTTCCTGGTTAATGTTCAGTCTTGGCTAGGATCTTTAAACATCTCCTTTTGAATGAATAAACAGTTACTCAACATTCTTACGTACCCCTTTTTTCGATGGGTCTAGCCACAGCTCATCGCTCACTCGTGATAGAGCTTGGATTGCTTTCCCAAATACTGCAGAGAAAAAGAAAGATGCTGTTTACATTCTTTGCAGCACTAAAAACAAATCACAGGATTTCTTCAGCAAGCACAGGACTCAATATAGATTCAAAAAGAACAGTGGGATCCACAGTACAATTTGTTCCTGCAGGTCAAATTGTTCAGTTGCTTCTTCAGTTGAACCATTTATTCCTGCTCAGTAGGTCAAATTCCTGGATCAGGAAATTGGGTCTTCTGGTGTTGTAAATGCTCCCTGTCAACCTGCTACTGGTATTTGGAAACTGTTGGCAAACATTCTACCTAAACTTACTGGCCTATTTTGCAACATAGTTCACCCCATTTCTACCATTCCCTCTGATGCATACGCTGTGTGTACTATAATAAATACAACCTCTCTTTTGGTTCCCAAAATGTTCAAGTTAACATAACGACCTCAAGTTCTGTATTGTGTCAAGATTTACTAGAACGAATGTAAACCAAAGTGAAGGCATGAGAGGAACTCATCTCAATATGTTGAACACACTTGCAAAAGAGGACTTCCTAGAACTTTGAGAACACAGAACTATGGAAAGTTTATGTTTCCTTTTCCTTCCCATTAATGCTATCCCAATTTGTCCTCAACACGGGAGAAGCCAGCCACAAGATACCATTCAGTGATTATTTTCAGATTATGCTGTAATCTGTAAGAGGCTTTTGCGTTTCTACATACTTCGGAGCAATTTCAATTTTTAGAGAACTGTTTACAATGAAAATAGTGTCAGACAGCCTGTTATTATTCAGCTCTTTACATTCAGTCCCAGTTCTGCCTATACCAGACCTTGTTATTAATAATACCATTTTACAGATGAGGAAATTGATCATCAAAGTGATTTAGTGGCTAGTTTTAAGGTCATATATTTTAAAATTATAGAATTTGGAATAAAAATAAGGGTTATGTTTTTTTGCTGGGCACTTTTTTTTTTTTTAAACAGTATCAGGAATCTAACTTGGGCCCTTCTGCTTCTCAGGTAGGCATGGTACGACTTGAGCTAAATCCTGGCCCCAACCATACATTTTTTTCTCTCAACTCCTTCCCACAAATCCTGACCATCTCAAGTTTGAGGTCTGATGGTATAACTCATTTCATGGACACCACCCTTAATACTATACTTAAATAAAAGGAAAAGGGAGGCTGAAAATTGCCAAGTTCAAGCTCAGCCGGGGCAACATAGTAAGGGCCAAGTAAGTGAAGCCCTGTCTCAAAAAATAGCTTGGGATGTAATTCAGTGTGAAAGCCCTGGGCATAATCCCTAGTACCTGAAATGATATGATGATGATGATGATGATGATGATGATGATACAATTTTAAAATAAAAGGAAATGCCGCGCATTTAGCTCACGGGTGCTATGCCTGCCTGGTAAACACAAGGTCCTGAGTTCATTTCCCGGTACCAAAAATAAATGTTTATATATTTAAATATAAATATGTTATATATACATATATGTATGTATATATACGTATGTGTGTATATACGCACACACATACATATGTATGTATGTATGTATGTATACATATAAATATATATGGAGTGGGCCTTCATATTTCTGCCAGAAGCTTGCAGAGCCCTCCCGGGGACTTCGCTGTGGCTGGCCTCAGGTCTTCAGGGCTTGTGCACAGAGAAACAGGGAGGCTAAACCTATGGTGGAAACGCTTCATGGTCCTTAGGCTTTCTAGCTTCTACAAGGAAGGCAAGAAAAGTTGTTCTACCTTTCACCTGACTTCCTGTCATGCAGCACTTCAACATGGCTACCGGGGCTAAAAGGCAAGAGCGCAAGCCTCAGGTACCCGGATGTTGCCCGCGCTTTTTCGAAGCTTCCTAGCCTCATCCCTCTAACTACAACCCGGCTTCCACAAATTTCAAAAACACAGCTTTGCTTTCCGGCTAGAAAAGGCCTATGCGGGCCTCCGTAAGATGGTCACCCGCCGACCTCGTTTTTCATTGGCTGTGGGGGAAGTGGGTGGATCACAGACGAGCCTGAGGAAGAGGGCGGCGGCAGCGGTGGTGATTGAACCGAGCCGGGTGACAGGATGGTGAGCACCGCAGCTGCGGCGACCGAAGCCTGGCTCGTGGCTGGCATGCTTTGTCTTTGGGACCCATGAGGAGAATCAGGGCGAGGGTTTGGGCTCCCGGAGGCCCTGGTGGGCGCGGCCAAGGTTCTGAACCGAGGAAGGCCCAGAAGAGGAGGGGTAGAGAAGGGCAGCGGCTACTTCTGGGCGCGGCCGGCCGAGGCCTTGCCGCCCTCCCTAAGCGCCCGAGGACGTCTGCAGGGAGCGGCGTCCCTCCCAGCTGCTCGGGCTGTCACGAGAGCTTTGCGCCCGAGCTGGGGAAGGCCGTCGGGCCTGTAACTAGAGCGTCCCCAGAAAAGGGACACGGTCCTCCATTTCCAAAGGTTTTCCTACTCCATTCCAACAAAAAGCTTTTTATGGCGGAGGGGCTATGCTGACTAAAGCTGCCCCTCTATGCAAAACGGGAAGCAGCGGAATTCACTACCCATTTAAGTTTACCATCCGGAGAAAAGGACTGGAAGGATCCTCTTCTCTCTGAAAGCGCAGCTACTGCCGGAATGTGGGGGTGCGCGCTCAGAGACCAGGGCTTGGCGCTTAAATTGCTAGAACTGCTGATTTCTTCTGGATGTTCCAGTTCCTTAGAACATAATTCCTTCATAGTGTGTGAATTCCTTGGAAATGTTTGAAAATTTTTGCGAATGCGAGCATTTTGTTGGGGTTAGGATCGGTGTTGGTGCCTAAGGGTGCTTAGGGAGCGTTCATTTGTCCATAATTCGGTACTACTCCCCCCCTTCCCCCGCGCACACACACACCAGCTTCAGGATATGAACCTCTCACACCCTAGTATGTTGCTTACCCTGACACCTTTCCACAAAAAGACTGGGAAGCTGCGAGTGGAGACGGCTCACAGCTATATATTTGAAAGTGCCCTGGGCCCTCTAAAATGTCAACTTTTCCCAAAAGAACTCTGGTTGTGGCAGACTATTAAGGAACTTCTCCCTCTGACAGGCATGCAGTGGGTTTTTAATATTATTGTTCCGTAACAAGTAGTACCTTTCAAGAGGTAGTTCATACATACATGTAACAGTCAAAGATTTACGGTAATATATTCTTCTTCCCCCTAACTTGGTTCTGGTGGTTAAATTCAAGATCTTCTCAATGAGCCTTTTATAAACTTTTAAATTTTGAGACGTAATCTCCCCAAGTTGGCTAAGCTAGGTTTAAATTTGACATCCTCCTGCCTTAGCCTCCGAGTCCTGGGATTACATGCATTTGCCACTATGCCTGGATTTTTTTTTTTCTTTTTGAGACAGGGTCTCTCTTTGTAGTTCAGGCTGCCCCTGAGCTTACTAGGTAGCCCAGCTCAGGCAAGTCTCGAACTCACAGCAGTCCTTCTGCCTCTGCCTCTGCCTCTGCCTCATGAGTGCCGGGATTACAGGAGTTGTGGTATGTAATTACCAGAGATTGAGAATTTGGGACCTTGCGCTTGCAAGGCAGACACCAGAACCACTGAGCTAAATCCCTAGCCCTGTGCCTGGATTCTTGAAATGCTTTAATCTCTTTTCATTTATTTTTCTTCCAAAGAAACTCCAGTTAACAGTGATTTTGGACAAGTACATTTGTCCAAGAGAAAAGAAATAACTACTTGCCATGATATCATATTCATGTTTCTGAAGTTGTTTTGAGAGGTGAATACATTTTAGGGTTAGTTATATTGTAACATTACTCTTTGTAATGAAAAAGAACTGGGCAAAATCTAGGATGAGCCAATTACTGTATAAGCAAAAACTTTAGCAAAGGATTTAGAAGTGTCTAACACTGTACAATGTCCAAGTGAACAGCAAATTTAGATATGGAAAAGGTCTAGTTTTAGCTGGATGATATTTTAAAATCAGTATACTTGAGGGATAATTAGATCTCAAGAATGTAGAAGCTGTTAGCCTATAAGCTAGTATAAGAAAATTTGCAGATTGTCTTATAGAATCTAAATAATTTTTTATAAATAAAATTTCATCAGAAGAGAAACAAGGACTATAAGTCAATGTGGAGAACAAAGCTCTGGGCATGGTGGCATATGCCTATAGTCTCAACAGTCCAGTACTTGGGAAACTGAGGCAGGAGGCTCACTGTGAATTTGAAGCTAGCCTGGGCTACATATTGAGTTCAAGATCAGCCTGAACTGTATATAGCAAGGGCTGGAGATTTAGCCCTACCTTGGAAGCACAAAGGCCCGAATTTGATCTCCAGTACTGCCAAAAAAAAGAAAAGAAACTGTATATAGCGAGACCCTATCAAAAAACAAAACAAACAAAAAAAATTGGAGAAACAGAAAAAAATTGACAAGTCCAGTTTATTTTTAAAAGTACTATATGTGCATTTGTGTCGTGTTTTAAAATACACCAAATGGTTCTTTTGGTATTATTTTGAGCACAGCTGATTCTTAACATTTTCTTTCATAACACTCAGAAATCATTAACAATTTTTGCATATTCATTTGGTATTGATTTTTTTTGTTCTTTTTAAAGTTTATTTCCTTTTGTTGCTTTCTTTTAACATTAGTCATGTCTCACCCTTTTTTTTTCCATCCCACTGTCTGCAATCAACTTCTTCATTCCACTAAGGCTGGGCACAGAGTAAGTTTCTTCTCTTAGCTCCTACTAACAATGGTGGTTGGACAGCTGATTTCTAACTGGGTTTCTTACCCTTTTAAGATCTATCAGATAAGTAACCAAATTCCCCTGCTTTGTTTGGGTTTTTCTTAATGAATTTAACAAGACTGTCTTTCTAGGATCTTTTGCTGTCTTAAAGAACTGTATAATCTGTGTCTAATCTGATTGGTCAAAATGTGAAATTTGGACAAGGACGCTACTCAACATACATTATGTGACAACATTTCACTTTATAATTTCGTCACTAGCAGGAAACCAAAGGATTCTGTATAAAGATTTTTAATTAATTTGAAATCATTTCTGTAGAGTCATTTGTACAATTCTAGTTTTAGATAATTAAAAGTCTTGGGTACACTTGGAGATAATACACAGTTTTAATTTCACACCTTGTGAAATCTAAGTTATTAGTCTTTATAAAGTACCATGTCTCTAATGTTTTTCCTACTACATTCTGATAAATAGCTTGAGGTTCTCTTTTTAATGTAGAAATCTATTTTTTATCTTTTTCACAAATGTCAGCTATCCATATTAGGTACTTTAATCCATATCTCCCTGTCAAATAAAGATTGTTCTATGAAAGTGGGAATTCGTGGTGTTTGTTAGTCTTAGATATTTTGTCCACCAAGTTCTGTATTGAGACCATTAACATAGGTTATTGATCAATATCATTTGAAACTATTCTTTATAAAGAGAAACTTATTTAACAAAATTTTTTAAAGTATGCTGACTTTGCAGCCTTGAGTTACTCTGTGTCCTGTTAACAGTTCTTTCCTTTGCAATAATTTTCATTTTTGCTCTATGAGTCAAGCTTGTTTATGTAATCATGTTAATTTCATATATTTTCTTTTTTAATTAATTCCAGCTTAAAAACTCTCTGTAGTGACAAAACTAGTTTGTTTTATCCTATTAGATATTCAGTATTTTCTTTGATAGTGCTAAAAAATAGTCATGCCTCTAAAAGCAGTTAGAAAGCATATTGATGAGTGGGATGTCTACAAGGAAAACCACCATACTGTATAGAATGGAGTACTAACTAATCAACATGAGGAAAATTAATTCTGTCACCCTTTAAAGCACAGATACTATTTTAAAATAAGCTTTGTAACAATCTTGTTAAGTGACTGCATTAAAATATTACTGCATTTATCAAATCATGAAATTTTATGGGATCAGAGATTTTATTCTTTTAAATCTAAGTGCAAGATGTATTTTTGTCATCTGAGATTATGTTGCAGCTAAACATTTCTTGTTAATTTCATCACTTATTTAGCTGACTTCTCTGTGTTAATGGTATAGTGCACATGAAATATTGTGGAAATGCTATTTTTAAGTGTGGTAATATACTGAGGGAACACAGATAATTTAATTCAGGAAATAAAAATGAACAAGGGGGCCAGGGATTTAGCTCAGTAGTTCTGATGTCTGCCTTGCAAGTGCCACATGCCAAGTTCAGTTCTTGGTACCAAAAAAAAAAAAAGATCAAGGAATTCTAAGGAAGGAAACTGAAGATGTCAAAGGTCATAATTTAAAAAGCACATCTTCAGATATTGAAGCTCTAAAACATAAATGTTTTATACCTATAAATATATGGCTAATCGTCTGAAGTAATAAAAATGGTAAATTTTGGCCACTATTTTCTAAAAAGTCAAGTACTTTAGGTTTAGAATTATTCTTTTTCTTTGTTACATTTTTAATAATTCCCTTTAGTAGTGTTTCTGGAATTAATGTGTAAGTTTTACATTGTGACTGCAGAAACACGAATTATCCTATCAGTCTTCAAAAATGTCTCCCAGCACTACAAAAACAAAAATTCTAAACTGGAAGTCATAGAGCATAGTTATAATCCCAATATTTAGGAGGCTAAGGCAGGAGGATCTCTGCAACTTTAAGGCCAGGTCAGGCTACATAGTGAGTTCAGGACCATCCTGAACTATATAATGAGACCTTGTCTCAAAAAAAAAAAAAAAACTCTCCCCAAACAACCAAATAAATAAAAACAATTCTACAGGGTCCAATACTAACTATACATTGATGTTTTTGTTTTATTCAATATACTCTAAGTGAATCTGTTTAGAATGCTTCATTTTATTCTTGGTAAGTAGAATGATTACCTGTATTATATATGCAAAAATTTTTTATGAACAAAATAGGATTGACATAGAACATGTTACCATGTTTGTTTAAATGGTCATGATAGAAGCTGTATGAATAACATCTACTCTGTGGAGTTCGGGAATCTCCAGTGAGTTTTACTTTAAAGGGGAGTAACAGGAGAAGAATGTTTTGTCTGGACTTCATGTTAATATTACTCCTTATCTCATCTTGACACTTTAAAGTTGGTGTTGGTATTAGGAGACCTGCACATCCCACACCGGTGCAACAGTTTGCCAGCTAAATTCAAAAAACTCCTGGTGCCAGGAAAGATTCAGCACATTCTCTGCACTGGAAACCTCTGCACCAAAGAGAGTTATGACTATCTCAAGACACTGGCTGGTGATGTTCATATTGTAAGAGGAGACTTCGATGAGGTGATGTACTTCCTTTTCCTAGACATTTCCCTTTTTGATTCTTACATAAGCTTTAACCTTTAGATCAAGGTTTCTTAACTGGTAAAGTCTCACTCCTCCATCTTTTCTTAAGTTTTCCAAATTTAAAATTTAAAAAAAAAAATTAAGTCTGAAATGCTTGGAACTGAAGTGTTTAGGATTTCAATTTTTTTCATATTTGAGATTTTGGTGGGGAGGTGGATTAATACTAAGTATTAAGAGGCTCAAGGCCTCTACCCTGAGCTAGATCCCAAATGCTTTATTTTATTTATTTATTTAGAGACAAAGTCTCACTTTGTAGTTCAGGCTGGCCATGAACTAACTATGTAGCCCAGGCTAGCCTTGAACTCTCGGCAACCCTCCTGCCTAGCCCTCCTGAGTGCTAGGATGACAGGTGTGAGCCACCATACCTGGCATTGTGGTATGTGGTCAAACTCGGGACTTTGTAGTTGCTAGGCAGACGCCAGAACCACTGAGCTACATCCCCAACCCCAAAATTCATTCTTTGATTTTACTTTTTCTTTTATGTGGTACCAGGGATAAAACACAGGCCCTGTGCTTCTAAGGTAGGCACAGTACCACTTGACCTAAATCCGTGGCCTGACAAATGCTTTAGTTTTTTATTTTGAGGCAAAGTCTTGTTAAGTAGCCTCGTCTGGGCTCGAACTTCCCATCTCCTTCCTCAGCGTCTCTGTGCGGGGGGTTACAGGTGTGCATAGTCATGCCCAGAATATTTGCATATGTGTGATGAGATAACCCCTCCTCCCATACTGGAAATTGAACTCAGAACCTTGGGCTTGAGAGGCAGGCAGGGTGCCACTGCTTCTGGCCCAAAATATCTTGATGATAGGATCCACATCTAAATATACAATTCATTTATCTTTCTTCCATCTATACCTTATACATTTTCTTCTTTTTTAGTTTTTTAAGACAGAATCTCATTTTGTAGTTCAGGCTGGCCCTGGACTCATTTTGTAGCCAGGTGAGCCTTGAACTCAAGGCTATCCTCCTGCCACTGCGGGACCGACATCCTTCTCAAAACTGCCCTTCTCAAGGCTTTTCTGAAGTAGGAAGGAGTTTGAGGGAGCGAGAGAACTATTAAATATTTTGAATGTGGTGGTGCTTACATACCTATTGGCATTTATTTAAAATGTACACTTAGGGCCGGGGATTTAGCTCAGTGGTTCCAGCACCTGTCTTGCAAGCTCAAGGGCCCGGGTTTAATGCACCGATTACCACATACCATACTGGGCATGGAGACTCACACCCAGCAGCAATCAGTACTGCATACCACAGTGCCGGCGTGGTGGCTCATGCCTGTAATCCCAGCATTCAGGGAGGCAGAGGCAGGAGGATTGCTGTGATGTGAGTTGGAGGCTGAGCTCAGGGCCAGCCTGAACTACAAAGCAAGATCCTGTCTCAAAAAATAAATAAATAAATAAAATAAAATGTACACTTAAAAAGGTATACCTTAACAAGGCTGACTTTTTAAAAGAAAAAAAACTAGCAGCTATAAAGTCCCAGCTTTGCCCACTATTTATAAGATTTTTAAAAAGTTATTTCTCTTTTGGACATTTACTAATAATAGATGAATCAACCCTTTCTTGTGCCAACATTGCATGATTTAGAATAATAAACCTGATTCCACTATGAAAATTTTATTTTGAGAATACAAGCTATTTCATAAATTATTTATTCTTTAACAGGGTTCCTTTATGCCAAATGGAGATTTAGTTTAGTGGTTCCAGCACCTGCCTAGCAAGTCCAAGGTCCCCAGAATGAATGTAGTATGTTCTGTTTTCTTAAGTAAGTTTTAAAAAGAGTTTGGATATGGAATTTTCTGAAAGACTAGGAAATAAGGAAAAGAGTAAACTTCTTCTTAATAATTAGAATATAGGTCTGTCTTATTAATACATGTTAGGACTTGTGTGTCCTGTGTAAGACGGTTTGGGCCAGCTTGGTGGCACATGCCTGTAATCATAGTTACTTGGGAGACAGGCAAGAAGAGCAAAAGTTTGAGGCCAGCCTGGGCAATTTAGCAAGATAAAACTTTATCTAAAAGAAAAAAGGCTGGAAGTGTTGATCAGTGGTAGAGCTCTTACCTAGCGTTTGCAAGGCCCTGGATTCAGTTTCCTGTACTTTTTTTTTTTTTAAGTGAGTTTGATTAGCAAGAGTTTTAAGATTTTTCTTTCTAATCTGCTAAATTCACAAACCCTGGAGCTATGGAGAGTTTAGACCTTAGCTCAAACACTTAACCGCCATGTAACCCTGGGTAGGTTATTTTAATATCTTCATGCCTCAGTTTCCTCATTCATAAAGCAGGGATCATTACTGTTACAGTCTGGGATATAACTTGAATATATTGTAGTTTACAATCATTTGCCTTAAGTAGAGGAAAATCACAGGTGTAGGGGAATAATTATTTGTAACATGCCTCAAAGAACCAATATTTTACAGAAATAAACACAAAGGGATTGGTTCATACATTCCAGCTTACATTCAAATATTTATGTTTTAAGCATAAATGTAGTATTTTATACTCACTTCTTGTGAGTATAAAATAATATAAATTACAATATAAATCAGATATTTATAAATGTATTTGTTGTGGGGTATGTGTCAAGACATCTATATAAGGTTGAGTATTTAAACAGATTGATATTTTGTAAAATCTCTAAAATATGTATTTTCCTTTTGTCTATTTTTTATATTAGAATCTGAATTACCCAGAACAGAAAGTTGTGACTGTGGGACAGTTCAAAATTGGTCTAATCCATGGCCATCAAGTCATTCCATGGGGAGATATGGCCAGCTTAGCCCTGTTGCAGAGGCAGTTTGACGTGGACATTCTTATCTCAGGACACACACACAAATTTGAAGCATTTGAGCATGAAAATAAATTCTACATTAATCCAGGTTCTGCCACTGGGGCATATAATGCCTTGGAAACGTAAGTAGTGTGCAATTTAAGAATTTGGGGGCATTGGTAAGCTAATTTATGGGTGACATCTTACAAAAGAGAAATGCAAACTTTTAAATAATTTTATCCTTTTTGATAATCTTCTCTTGCTAATTGTTCCTTTTTAAAATATAATTAATCACCGGGGATTTAGCTCAGTGGTTCCAGCGCCTGTCTTGCAAGCTCAGGGACCCGAGTTCGATCCCCGGTAATCACATACAATACTGGGTGTGAAGACTGACACCCATCAGCAACCAGTACCACATACCACAGTGCCGAGTGTGGTGGCTCACACTTGTAATCCCAGCACTCGGGAGGCAGAGGCAGGAGGATTGCTGTGATGTGAGTTGGAGGCTGAGCTCAGGGCCAGCCTGAACTACAAAGCGAGACCCTGTCTCAAAAAACCTTAAAAAAATAAAATAAAATATAATTAATCAGATTTTTGCTTGAGTCCAAATTAGTTTTTTTTGTTTGGTACTGGGGATTGAACTCAGGACCTTGCATTTGCAATGCAGGCATGGCACTACTGAGCTAAATCCCTGGCCCCCAAATTGTTATTTTAGTAGAAATTTATAGTGCTTATGCTTTTTAGTATAAACTGACTTTTTTTTCCTTCCAGAAATATTATTCCGTCATTTGTGTTGATGGATATCCAGGCTTCTACAGTGGTCACTTATGTCTACCAGCTAATTGGAGATGACGTGAAAGTAGAACGGATTGAATACAAAAAATCTTAAAGCCAGGCCTGTCTTGATGATTTTTGTCTGTTCTTCATTCCCTTGTTCAAGTAATTAAATGTTTAAAAGCTACACAGCTGTATCACTTTTATAATATTTTGCAGTAAAATATATCCTGTTAGTACATAATTGCTCTATGCTTCTTGTAAACTATAAGAATATATTAGTTTACATTATAGTATATGGCTTATGAAAAAAATCCACCACACAGTAAATGGTCCCGTGTTAAGAAAATGTCTTTATAAGTAAATTCAAAGTTGGTATTTGGATTTTATTACAAAATAGTGCATGAAGAGAAAGAATCTAGACTTTCTGTATACATTTTTCTCTTCTCCAGTACTAAACGTTTACTTTTCATTTATAGTGATAATCTGTGTTTAACTTTAAAAAACATAAAATTTAAGAGACCAAATGAAACTGTGTGGATATAAGTATTAAAGTGAAGTTGAAGAGATGATCTTTCAGAGCTCTGTTTTCTGTTATAATATTAACATTTTATTTTCTAAATAATATACCATATTGCCATGTTAAATTAGCAGTGGTTCTTCATACTGTTGCTACTCCTATTTATCAAGGTTTAACAATTTTTTTTAACTACAAAAGTTTGGCTGTGAAGCATACTACAGTGAATATATAATGTAAAAACCCTCTTGTTGCCAGGGGTGTTGGCTCACACTTGTAATCAGGGCTCCTTTGGAGATTGAGATAGGAAAACCACAAGTTTGAGGTTAGCCTTGTGGAGACCCTGTTTCTAAATAAGAGATAAAAGGAGCTGGCGATGTAGCTACTAACTAAGTCACAGAGAATCCTGGGTTTGACCCCAGCACCACTGAAAAAGTCCTCTCAGTGCTGCTGGTCTCCACTGAATCTAGTTTGAGTGACACTTTTTATGAGGTAAATTTGGTGGGATTTTGTTTTCAATACTATGGGTAAACCCAGGTCTTTTTAATTATTGTTTTTTTTGCATGTGTGTTTTGTGTGTTTAAGTTTTTTGAGATAGGGTCTTGCTTTGTAGTTCAGACTGGCCCTGAACTATGTTGCCTAGGCAAGCCTCACACTTATGGCAATCCTCCTGCCTCTGCCACTCGAGTGCCAGGATTGCAGGCATAAGCCACCACGTCCAGCACTGTGATATGGGGTACCAGGACCAAACTCAGGACCTTGTGCTTGCCAGGCAGATGCTGGAACTACTGAGCTAAATCCCTAGCCTGATTTCATTTTAAAATTTTTATTTTTGAGACCGTTTGTCAGTTTTGAAAATAAAGTTTGAAATACGACTTTAAAAACTTCCTGAGTTGGCAGGCTGGGCTCAAACTTGCCATTCTCTTGCCTCATCCCAGTTCTGGGACGACAGTCACATGCCACCACTTTTGACTTGTTCTGCATTTCTAAATTGTATTCAGGTAGCAAATATTTATTGAGCACCTTCTTTCCAGGTCATAGTGTTATCTCTGTGAAATGCTATCCCATAGTTCGGCCCAATCAAGGAAATACTTGTAGGACTGAGGATATAGTTCAGTGGCACTGTGCCTGCCTTGCAAGCATGGTCATGAGTTCGATCCCCAGTATCACAAAAAGAACCCCACAAAAAAATCATAGAATATTTTCATGTTGTTGTAGTAGGATTTATTGTAAACAGAATTATATAATGCATTTATCAGATTTAAAGAAAAATAATTCAATTTTAAATGACAAAATGATAATTTACACAGAAATACAAGCATATATTACACATAAATTCTACTACACAAATGGCACTGGTACACAGAACTATATCAGACCAATTACAGTTGTGGAAGTTTCTGAACAAACCAAAAGGGATGACTTAGTGATGAATAACACTATCCTACACAGAGGGCACAATTTAACACCCCTTTGGCATGGTATCTGGATTTCAGCTGCTCTTTGAATTCAGTAATAAGAGTATTAGGTTAACATTAGATGTTCTCCCTGTTCTTCAATGGACATTGACTGCATACATTTATTTAACAGGTCATCTTCCTTTTTTTCTTCACTCATGTATGATCCAGAATCATTTGAAGAAACTGAAAGAAAAAGTTTGTCAGTTTTGAAAATAAAGTTAGAAATACAACTTAAAAAATGACCTGACTATGCCTTTAGCAAAGACAAATTGCCTGTAATTTTCAGCTTTTAGTCATGTCCCCTTGCCCCAAATTGTTTACTCTTTAAATTAAGATTAATAGGACATATTCAAATAAAGGGTCCACATAGCAGATTCTCTGAGTATCATATTCCTATAGATTTGCTAAATCTTTTGATTAGGGAGATGTTAAAATGGCCACTCATACCCTTCAGTGTGTCCTTGTCCTTCAGTTCCTTCTCTCAGGGGCCACAGTAACTTTCCCTGTCTGTACCTGTTCCTTGAGAACCACTTTCTCCCGTGCATTTCCCCTCCTTCCTTGGGTATTGGCAGCAGAGCTGGGTGACACTGTCACTGACAGAATGTCAGAGGCCTAACTTTCCTCTTTGCCACTACAGCAGTGACTACGAAATTACTTAATTTCCATCTAACCCTCTGCACTTTCTAATTCTGAGAAATATTTCTGATTCTTAGTCTGTCTTTCTGTTTTGCTTTATTCATTTTGTATTATTTTATAGTTGTCAAAGAAGGGTTCTTTTGCAGCTCCTCCTGGATTTCTCTGAGTTTCATCTGTAAAATGTTGATAATCACCTTTTTTGCGTGTGTCTGCTGGTTTGTTGAATATCAAACAAAATTGTCTGATAGTGCCCTTTGTAAAGTACTAGATGCTGTACAAAATGCTGACCACCCCAAAAAAGAGACTATCATAAAAAGAGTGATGATTTGAAAAGGTTGTTTGTGGATCTGGGTCCTGATAAGATTCTCTATGAAGTCTCTTTGATATTGTAAATGTCTTTATTTAGAATTAGAAATATTCTTGGTGGTTTACACCTGTAATCACAGCATTCAGGAGGCAGAGGCAAGATTGCTATGAGTTCCAGGCCATCCTGTAGTTCAGAGCCACCTTGAACTACAAAGAGAGACCCTGTCTCAAAGAAAAGAAAAATAAGAAATACTTTGAAGAGCTGGGGATGTAACTCAGTGATAGAGAATGTACTTAGCATGTGTGAAGCCCTGGGTTGAGTGAGCCCTCGCTCCACTAAAAGAAGAAACACCTTTTAGAAACACTAAAAGAAGAAACATTCCACAAAAAGAAGAAATGCCTTGAATATGACTTCCTTGAGCAGTCTGGGTTTTCTTTGTTTTTGAGACAGGGTCTCACTTTGTAGTTCATGCTGATCTTGAATTCAGCCTCAAACTCAGCAAACCTGCTGCCTCTAACTCCCAAGCACTGGGATTGCAGGCATGAGTCACCATGCCAGCATTGTTGTATGTTTACTGGGTATAGAACCCAGGACCTTGCGTGGGCAAGGCAGGCTTTGGAACCACTGAGCTAAAACCCTGGCCCTGTTTGTTTTTTGTATACTGTGTAACTCAGGCCAGCCTCAAATTTACATTGATCCTCCTGTCTTACTTTCCAAGTGCTAGGATTACAGGCGTCTGTCACCAAACCCTGCCTGAGCTGTGTGTTCTTATAGAGGAAAGCATAAACTGTTTTGTGTTTAACTTTTTTAAAATCTGAAACAAGCAGATCACATTCTAACTTCTAATGTCTTCAAAATGAAACTATTTGGCTTAGGTTTTTTTTGAGACAGGGTCTCACTTTTGTAGTTCAGGCTTGGCCCTGAGCTCAGCCTTGAGCTCACAGCAGTCCTTTGGCCTCTGCTTCCCAAGTGCTGGGATTACAGGTGTGAGCCACCACGCCTGGCACTGTCATGTGGTTCTGATTGCTGATGGGCGTGAGTCTCCACACCCAGCACTGTTAAGTGGTTACCAGGGATCAAACCTGGGCCCTTGCAAGGCAGGCGCTAGAACCACTGAGCTAAATCCCTGGCCCTGGTTTAGTAATTTTTAGACATAATATCTTTTAAAATGTACATGCATATCTTTAAATTTCATATTTACCTGATTGCATGAACAGTTTGCTTGGTCTTCTGAAAATCTTCAGTGACTTACATCTTATTTTAGGTGCATATCCAGTTTTTAACCTATAACAAGGAGATACTTAGTTGTAGCTGACAAAGTGAACAGCTGCCTAATGCACATGGAAGACCACATAAATTCTTTTTATTAGCTTCTGGAATTATCAGAGACATTTTGGCCACCAAATTCTTCTGTGATTTCTTAACCTGGTAAAATTTATAGCACAATTGGAACACTTAGGCTTTCTCTTTTTACCTCTTTCCTTTTTTGCTTTACAGTAATTTCCCTGTGCAGAAGCAACTCTGTTTCTCCTTTTATAAATATTTGCATTATTTTGAATTTGAATGGGATCATATTGAAGAGACAGTCTATTTCTAGTTAATGAAGTTTTTACAGTTCCACAAGATATGTTGTAAAAGAAGTGTCATATTCCATTCTATTCAGTGAAGAGAAAGTAAGATCCTTTTGTCCAATCTACTCTGAGTTTATTAAAGTTAACATATTGGGGAACACAAGTTATAATATCACTTAGCTAGCCTCTAGATAAAATTGGGTAGATTTACCCCTCTTATATCATAAGAAACATGCCAGGCATGGTGTCCATGCCTTTAATACCAGCACTCAGAAGACAGAGGCAGGATTGTGTGCTCAAGGCCAGCCTAGTAAGAACCTAGCTTAGAAACCAAATAGCCAAGCATGGTGATGCATTCCTATAATCCCAGTTCTTTATAGGACTGAGGCAGGAAGATCACAAGTTTGAGACAATCTGGGCAACTGAGTGACATAATGAGACCCTGTCTCAAAATAAAGACTGGGGGAAGGCTGAGTTCAGTCCCTGGTGATGGAAAAAAATAAGCCACAACAACAAACAAAAAACCATAAGAAACAGACCCTTCTTTGTTTCTCACTGGCCGCCAAAGGGAATGCTGGATGATCATTTCAGGTGCAGATACTGCTGCACTGCTAGAAGAGTCCTCTCTTTCCTGCTGGTGTCGCCATGTAGTGCAGGGGTAATGTTTCTGTGAGTAACGAGAGCTGAGGCGACTCCTGTGATGAATCAGGACACCTGCCATACAAATCACCTGTTAGAAGACACACTGCATGTGAAAACCAGGGAGAAGCCTAACTGGAGATCACCTGCCTGGCTTTTGTGAGCTGCGCTGAATCACATTCAGGTACTGCCCCTTCATCAGTGTCCTCAGGTAGTTTGTGTTATACATCTTAGCAATGCTGCACAGATAACGCTTCTGGCCCATGGTGAGATCTGGATGCTAAAAGACAGAATGAGAGGATTTGTAGTCTGTGTTGGGGAACAGAGGTGGCATTTTCCTTATCTGAAAAGATGCATGTTTAGGAGAATAGTACCATTTGTACCTTTTTCTTACCCAAATTCAACTCTGGTAACTTTGCCAAAAGAGAAAAATAGCCACTAAAAGACGACAAGTGAGAAATCCCAGCTACTCAGCTGAGGCAGGACAACTCCAAGTTTGAGCCCATCCTGAGCAACTCAGCAAGACCCTGTCTCAAACAGATAAAATGGGCTGGGACTGTAGCTTAGCGGAGAGCACTTGCATAGCATGTGTGAAGTACAACATTCAATTCCCTAAACTTCCCTGGCCAGAAAGAAAAAGAATACAAATTTCTTTCTTTTGACATTCTATTCAGGTGACTCAGATGCCCTATGAGATTTGAGAACCCATAACCTAGAGGAATAAGAAAGGAGTAACCTATTATTATAACAGCAAGTTTCAGTTCCCATGTGCCTCTCAGTGGGGGCATTTTGCATTCTCAGTGTGATTTCAAAGGTATAACATGGTACCTAACAAGAACCCAATTACTCCTCTTGCTCTCAATTAAGGAAATAGTCTTTTAAAGAAGAGTTACCTGTGTTGGACATACTAAGGCTATAGTATGTTGGTTTCAATCTAAATAATTTTGACTAGTATACTTCCTGTTCTTGAAGTTAATGTTTGTGAAGATGTGAGACTATGATATATGCATATGTATATATTTACTTTACCAAATAGGTAATAAATCCAGATTAAAGTAAAAATGTTGGCCAGAAAATTTTATCAGTATATGTAAATTATTAACTAATTCTCATAGTAACATTACTCTAGAGATTATACTTATAGCAGCTGTGATTTTTTGTTTTTTGGCTTTTTGAGTCAAAATCTCACTATGTATTTCAGGCTCACCCTGAACTACGTAGCCCAGGCTGGCTTTGAACTAATAGTAATCTTCCTGCCTCAGCCTCCCAAATGCTATGATTACAGTTGTGTACCACCATGTTTCAGCTTTTTTTTTTTTTTGAGACAGGGTCTCGCTTTGTAGTTCAGGCTGGCCCTGAGCTCAGCCTCCAACTCACATCACAGCCATCCTCCTGCCTCTGCCTCCCGAGTGCTGGGATTACAGGCGTGAGCCACCATGCCCGGCACTGTGGTATGTGGTACTGGTTGCTGCTGGACGTGAGTCTCCACGCCCAGTATGGTATGTGGTTACCGGGGATCGAACCCGGGTCCTTGTGCTTGTAAGACAGGCGCCAGAACCACTGAGTTATATCCCCGGCCCCCAAGCTATTTTTTTTTTTTAACTTTATTGCCACAGCTGGTCCTGAACACATGGGCTCCATGAATCCTGCCTCGGCCTCCTTAACTGGGACTATAGGTACACAGGACTGTATTTGTTTTCCACAACTATGGTCTTTACTAAAGGTCAACAAATGCAAGATCTGATTCCCATTTTCTTTATTGCTTTCATCTAATTTTGAGGTCCTGGGGTAAAATCTTCTGATTAGAGTTTTCAACTCTAGAATAAAATTTCCTTATTATCTTTGTAGTTAGGGCCTTGAGCTTCTTGAATAAAATACATTAAGTCTGAAGTATTATAAAGCTCTATAATCCTTGCATTTATTCATGAGTTTACCCAATAGGTATTTACTTCTAGATGGTACTGGGTATATACTCTAATCAGCAGTGCCTTAATCTGTAGCTAAGTAAGATAAAGCTGAGTAATTTAAAATTCAGTCCTAAATTTCAAGAATACTGATTTTTTTTCTTCTTTGAGACAAGGTCTACATAGCTCAGGCTGGCCTCAAAACTCATGGCAATCCTCCTGCCTTAGCTTCTGGAGTGCTGAGATAGGAATGTGCCACTACACTGACAAGAATTTAAAATTTCCCCTGGAAATTAAGATACAATTCTGGTAGAGTCCTTGCCTAACAAGCACAAGATCTCTCTCTCTCTCTCTCTCTCTCTCTCACACACGCGCGCGCGCACGCACACGCGCACACACACACACAGATTCCCTGTTGGCATACCTTTAGAAAGGATGCACCCATCATTGATTTGGAGATGTGAACTGTTTGGATTTGAGGAGTTTTCCATACTTCTTGCAGCTTCGCTATGTGTGAACTTACTTTGTGTACATCTTTCATTCTGTCTGTAAGTAAGCACATTACTGTGAATTTCAGAGGTATAGTTCAAGACATTTAATAATATCTAGATATTTACAATGTATTAACCATTATCCTGGAATAGTGAAGAGTATTTAGTATGTTAAATCAGATGGTAAGCTGGAAGAAACTATATGACATGCCCTTTGGTTGCAGAGCATACAAATGTCTTGACATATCTCCAAAGAAGATACACAAATGGCAAATAAGCACATAAGATGATGCTTGGTTATCACTTATTACTAGAAGAATGTAAATTTTTAAAAAATGAGATACCCATTAGGCTAACTATCATCAAAAAACTTTAAAAAGGAAAGAAAGAAAATGTGATTAGGATTTTGAGAAACTAGATAAAACAACAGATGAAAGTTTGAGGAATTATAATACATATGCATAGTTTCAAAATACGACCTTGTGGGGCTGAGGATTTAGTTCAGTGGGACTGTACCTGTCTGGCGAAGACAAGGTCCTGAGTTCAATCGCCAGTACTGGGATGGGGGGAGTATATACATATGTATGTATATATATGTATATGTATATGTATATGTATATATATATATACATATACATATATATACATAAATATATGTGTGTATATATATATGCCATGTATTATGAAAGGTGAAGTGAGATGAACAGGAGATTTTATTTAATGGCACACTGTACTGAAAATCTGAAGACCTGCAGCGAGATTTAAATTCTAGCTCAAGATTGTAAAATCACAAAAATGCACATGAATCAAGTTTTAATATCCTATAAGATGGGTGAATGGCGTAGTCCATTGTACCATTTCTTCTTGGATTCTCAGGCTTTGTTCAGTTGTGCAAGAACTCTAACAATAGCAAATTCAATTAAAAAGTAAATAATAAAAAATATAATCCTAAAGTATACTTTTATAAAGGGTAAATTAGTGATTTTACAGTAGCAAAGGCTATCAGACATCACCCGGAGCAAATCATGAAAACTGTTAATAAGGGAGCCAGGGATTTAGCTCAGTGGTTCTGGCGTCTGCCTGGCAAGCGCAAGGTCTGGAGTTCAATCCTCAGTAGCCACATACCACAGTGCTGAGCCTGGTGACCCACACCTGCAATCCCAGCGCTCGGGAGGCAGAGGCAGGAGGATTGCTGTGAGTTCAAGGCTGGCCTGGGCGACATAGTGAGTTTGAAGTCAGCCTGAACTACAAAGCAAGACACTGTCTCAAAAAACAATAAAACCTATTAAGGAACTAATCAAGAGGAGGTATCTCCTATATGATGAACAGGACAGCTCATTACCATGGTGTTCCTGCTGGAAGTGCCCAACCTGAATCTTCTCAAAAGGTACCATCCACCAGCAAACTCAGATTGAGGGAAAACTATAGAAGAACTGCCTATATTCTTCATAAATGTCAGTGTCGTGAAACACAAACACTTAGGAACTATTCCAGATGGTAAAGCTAAGAAATATGAACTGGTTACTATTGGAAAATTCAAAGTTTTTTATTTTGATGATTTCATGAAATTAAACACACAGGGAGATAGGTGGGTGGATGGATGGATGGATGGATGGATGATATGGTTAACATTTGGGACAGTCTTAATGAAGGGATCCCAGAACTTTATATACTAATGTACTATTCTTACAACTTTTCTGTAAAGCTGAAAGTCAGTTTGGATTTACAGCCATATGCCACCATGCCCAGCTAATTATATCAATTTTATACTAATTTTGTTTTCTGGTTTTTACATTTAACTATAATTCGTTAGACTTTTTTTGTGTGTGTAACAGGGTCTCATTTTGCAGTTCAAGCTGGCTCTGAGCTCACTATGAAACCCAAGCTGGCTTTGAATTTGTGGCAGTCTTTCTTCCTCAGCCTCCCCCGTGCTGGGATTACAGGCATGTGCCACCCTCCCCAGCCATGTTTTTTACCTACTTTAAGAATTGTAGTGAGGGATTTAAATGAACAAACCTCCAATGAAAGAATTAACTCTAGTGTAAATTATAAATTCTAAAAGGAGAGTGTGTTGGCATCAGCTCATTAACTATAACAAATTTTCCCTCAGTGGTGGGCAACGTTAATAATGGGAGGCTATGCAAAAGTGGGAACAAGGGATCTATGGTGATCTCTGTGTTTTTCCTCAGTATTTCTGTGAACTTAAAAAATAAACTTCTTTTTAAAAAAATTTAAAAAGCCCATAAAAATGACTAGGTTATTTGTGAATGCATGTTTTTATGCACATCTACACACATATATGGGTGTGTTATTTTTCCCTAGTTAGCTTTTCCAAAAGAAACCAAAATGAATTCAGTTTTATATCACTGAATGTAAACAAAATACTTTAAAGCTGTAACTCTACTTAAAAGCTTCTACACTTACAGACATATGGACACAAACACATACACACACACTGAAGTTAGTGCATTACTTCCTTTTCCTTCAGAAAAAAGAAATGAGCAAGAAGTATTAAGGGCTTATTTTTGCCTCCTAACTCCAGTAAAGAATAGGAATTTATCCTTTGAAAGAAAAGTGTTAGCACTGAGATATATTTTATGATCTCAGAAGCTGTTTATCTCAGAATTTCTTCTTTCTATGTGTAAACTCCAGGCTGTGATGTGTGGTTTTCAACCAGCAGTTGTGAGCAGTTTTTTTTGTTTTGTTTTGTTTTGAAGAATCACTTCTAATTTCTAAAATAGTTGAACATGAGATCCATTTACAAGAGAAAGAATCTGCGATTGTTATTTGAAAATCTTAAAGAGTAATAAGCTGGCATGGTAGGACAGACCTGAAATCTCAGTACTGAGGAGGTGGAGGCAAGAGGACTGCAAATTCAAGCTAAGCCTGGGAAATTTACTGAGACTGTCTCAAAATGTTGAAAAGTAAAAAAAAAAAAAAAAAAAAAAAGGACCAGAGGTAGGGTGCCCTTGGGTCCCATTCTCATTACTGAAATAAAAAGACTATCAAGGATGCTAATAAAGTCTTAATTTTAAAACCCCGTTATGTAAATAGCACAGGCAAACTGGCCTCTCTCAACCATTATTCATAGCTATTATGTACTTTATATGTGTTACTCACCAGTACCTTTGGAATTGTGGTAATAAGAATGTCCAGCTGATCTGCTAAAAAGACAGAAATAATAGGTCATAACTGACAGCTTTATAAGCACTAAACATGTTTCTAACAAAAAAGGATCATATTGCGTAAGCTTGTTTGCATGACTATCAAAAAAATGTCTTGCAAATTTTCTGCTAGCTTTTCTTAAATGCACTTTTTTTAGTTTTTTTTGAGACAGGGTCTCACTTTGTAGTTCAGGTTGACCCTGAGCTCAGCCTTAAACTCACATCACAGCAATCCTCCTGCCTCTGCCTCCCGAGTGCTGGGATTACAGGTGTGAGCCACCACGCCCCGCACTGTGGTATGTGGTACTGGTTGCTGCTGGGCGTGCCCAGTATGGTATGTGGGTACCGGGGATCGAATTCCTGTCCTTGCGCTTGCAAGACAGGCGCTGGAACCACTGAGCTAAATCCCCAGCCCAGAAAAGATTTATTTTTAAGCCAGATCTGGTTTTATTTTTACAGGTTCCTAATTTCAGCCCTACTTTGAGCTCAATAAATAGCTCAGGCTTTTGTGCTATGAGTATTGGGAAGACTATCCTTTGAGGAGTAATTAGAATATACTGGAATTGATAAAGTGATCTGTAATGTTTCCAATTTTGTTCAAGTCCTTTTGGGAACAAAAACCACTTCCTACAATTTATTCAGTGACTAAAAGTTCCTGGATCTCCTGACAAGATCCAAGATCCCGTCAAGCATCACTAAGAACAGAGAGCTAACTGTTAAGCAAATGTAACAAAAATAAACCCATTTAAAAAAAAAAAAAGATTTTCAGTGAGACCAGATATAATGGCAAATGCGTGTAAATCCAGCATTGTGGGAGACTGAGGTAGGCCGATGGCACGATTGAGCCCAGGGGGTCACTTCTGGGAGATCTGTCTCAAAACTAAAGAGGCTGGAGATGTAGTTCAGTGTGAAGAGCCTCGGCTCAATCCCCTAGACTACAGATAAGTCTTCAATGACACCGGGTATGTTTGCAGGAGGAGCGATGGGTGTGGGTTGAACTGAACCACAAACAACTGGCAGCTGACGTTTTTAGGAACAAGAGAATGAGAGCGCAAGGACAGTGACTTTGGCAACTAATTTTCTTCACCATTCAGGAAATCGGCTTAAGGATGCAGCCGTCTTCGGGCAGGGGACGTCTCTTCCCTCTCTGCTCTCCGCAGGGCCGAATTCGCGCGCAGATGGGGGCGGGAAGGCGCTTGGCTCCGCAGGGCCCGCAGCGCCTCCTAGGGGCGCAGGGGGACACGCGCCGGCGACTGTCGCAGTGCCGCGTCTCTGCGCCAAAGCCGCCCGAGCTGCCCCGAAGCCCTCCCTGAACCGATGGACCGCAGCAGAGGCTCCTCGGCTCGCTTCGGGGCGCGCAGCACCGGGCAGCTAGGGCAGCCGCTGCGCCGCCTCCGCAGGGGCCCGGCCGGGGCTGGACGCCGCCCCCACCCTCGCGGGGCCCCGGCCTCACCCTCCTCCTCCGCCGCCGCCGCCGCCGCCCTGGTCCCCGGCCACCGCGAGCGGCTCGGCGAAAGAGCTGCTCTCCGTCCAGTCAGACTCAGGATACTGGCCCGGCATCTCCCCGGCGCCCCGACCGCGAGCCGTGTGCGCGGAAAGCACTCCCTGCCCTCCCCCGTCAGCACGCGTGCGTCAGGCGGGGAGCTGCGGGCGAAGAGCGGGCGACGCCGGACACTGCCCGAGTCGCTTCGGGAGAGCGAGGCGGACAGATCCGCGACCCCGGCGCGTGGCGGGGCGGGGGCGGGGCCCTTCAGTGACTGCACGTGTGCACGTTGGAAGAGCTTTTTTGTGTGTGTGGAAAGATGTGTTATGGGAAGCAAAGGTACACACTCCCTAAAACAGAAGGGTCCGTATTCCGGACCCTCAGCACTTTGAACATCTTGGGTGTCGACATGTAAGTCAAACATAAGTACCAAAGCACCAAGCAGAGGACTTTTGAGGGCTGTCCGTTATCACCCAGGCAACCAGGCTTAGCCAGTTTGTTCAGCGGCGGATTTCCGCCGACTACTTTTGCGCATGCGTAAATCCTTCCCACCGGGCCGTTTTCTTCAGGGCCCGTTTCTCCTTCGATTTGGCCCGAGGAACGCTCCGTACTCAGGGGTGTGGCAGAGTTGAAGGTGTAAAAGGAGTTTGAGTCGCGATTGGTTCATCTTTTTTGTTCCCGGAACTCGGTGGTGTCACTCTTAGGCCGAAGGAAGTGTGGCGGAAGGCACCTTCGACTTGCCCAGCCAACATGCCTCGTTATGCGCAGCTGGTCATGGGCCCCGCAGGCAGCGGGAAGGTGAGGAGAGAAAATTCGCAGTGGGAACCAGGGAGTTCAGGTCTTAAGGAAGAAGGCGGCGGGTGTGTGTACTGGGGTCCCTGGGACGTTGGGCAACTCACCTCTGCACTGTGTCCCGTTTTGCTTGGAAGAAATGATGATAGCTGTTAGTATTCATTGGTACTGCGCTAAACGCCACATTTATTTACACGACCTCTTGCGAGATAGGTCTTACTATTCTCACTTGACAGGTAAAGAAAAGCGAGGTGCAAAAAGAAAGGTTTAAGTTTTTGTTGCAGAACTCACGCTAATATGTTACAGCGGCAGTTTCAGTCCAGTTTTGTCTGACTCCAGAATTTCATCTTATTTAGCGCCCCAGAAGTTATAGTGGAGTCTCGTCCTTAACGTTATCAGAACTGAGGACATAGACTTCAGGTATTTGAGTGGTATTAGCTGGTACAGGGAGCCGACATTAAAGATCATTGTATTGCATATGGAGAAGGTTGTTCCCTTTTCAACTCTTAGCTCTTCACTTTGTTGTTAAGTGAGGTTTATTTGATTCTCGTGTTTCTTCAACGTTTCTTTAATGGCCAAGTCTTTGCAGAAAGTAGATATTAAATTTAGGGCTTTTAATAGGAAACTATTTTTAGCCAGGATTAAAATTTAAACGACACACCTCTGTAATCTCAGCTACTCTGGAAACTGATGCAGGATTGCAAATTCAAAGCCACTTTGGGCAATTTAAGAAGACCTTATCTCAAAACAAAATACAGCAGAAGGGCTAGGAATTTAGCTCTGCACCCCTTGGATTGTTTTGTTTTGTTTTGTTATATAGTTCAGATTGGCCTTGAATTCACCTCAACCTCCTGAGTTCTGGGATTACAGGCATGTGCTACCAGTTCCAGCCAAGTATTTCCTTGTTTTAATCTGTAGTACCACACACACAAAGTAATTTAAAAATCGTATATTTAGCTCAGTGGTTCAACTCAGTGGTTCCTGAGTCTGCCTGGCAAGTGTAAGATGCCGAGTTTGATCTCAGGTAATCACATACCACAATGCCAGGTGTGTTGGGTCACGCCTGTAATCCCAGCACTCTGGAGGCAGAGGCAGGAGGGTTGCTGTGAATTTGAGTCTGGCTTGGGCTACACATGAGTCCAAGGCCAGCCTGAACTATAAAGCCATGCCCTGTCCCCCCAAAAAAAGTTGTATATAATTTTATGGTTACTTTATTAATGATACATATAATTGGTTTCTGTTAACAATAGTGATAATTTCTCTTGTAAACAAATACTAAAGGTATAATGTTAGAAGCACTCAAAAACAGTAAAAAACGGGTAAGATAATGGTCAAATCACAGATGTGTGGGAAACACTAGAGTCTTTGGGTGTGTTCCTATGCAGAGCCTGTATCTGAGAAGATGGGTGACTTGTCCGTTAAGGTACAGGATGATGCCTGAGAACGGCTTCCAAAGTAGAGAAAATGCTGTGCGTAAAGAAGAGAATGATAGAAGTTATTGTGTATTCTTGATTAAATTTTAGATTGTGTTAATTGATTAATTTTTAGATTGTCTCTCTATGAATGTTTGGTGCCTACTATCAGAAACTCATTGAGCAAGTTGTTTATGCCAATTTGAGCCCTTGTGATTATGTAGTACACAAAACAAAACAAAAATCTCTGACCTTGTGGAGCTCATATGTAAAAAATATATTAAGTCAGAAATAATTACCAAGCGTTTATTATGTAACAAGTACTGTTCTGGTCCTTGGGCTTATAAAAATGAATGAGAAGCAGGACCTGTAATCCCAGCACTCTGGGAGGCTGGAGGCTGGGAAATTCCAAGTTCAAGGCCATCCTGGACAAATTGAGGACTTAGCAAAAAACCTTGCCTCAAATTAAAAAA
Organism: Petromus typicus; assembly: GCA_004026965.1. Classification (NCBI taxonomy): domain Eukaryota; kingdom Metazoa; phylum Chordata; class Mammalia; order Rodentia; family Petromuridae; genus Petromus; species Petromus typicus. Next base: position 29,053 of record PVIR01017170.1, read on the forward strand.
GAAAAAATTATAAAGGACTCGTAATGTAGCTCAATGCAAAGGCTGTGGTATGGGTTCAGTCCTTGTACTGGAAGAAGAAAATAGAATGAGCTACTGCGCCTGCCTGGCAAGTGGAAGGTCCTGAGCTCGATCCCCAGAACCAAAAACAAACAAACAAACAAACAAACAAACAAACAAAAAGCTCTGTCTTTAAAGTAGGTAGAAGAGCCAAAAAAGTGGCTTAGAGATTTTAACATATGATTGAAGAGACCTCTAAAGTAAAAGTAACAAGCTAATAGCCACATGTGGGCTAGTTATTGATCTCAATGCTTCCTTTTTGGAGTGCTGTTTCCGTAGGTGACAGGCATGTTCGCATGTACTCTGATACCTCCTACTCAGGACATCACCCCAGGCCTCCTACCTCAAGCTTTGTTTGACCTGTGTAAGTCTTACTAGCAATAGTATGTGTTAGACACTACACTGTGTAACCAGAAGTTGTTCCCTTTTTTTTTTTTTTAAACCTTCGAGGTTAGGGAACAAACCCAGGGCCTCGTGGTTTTAAAGCATGAGCCCTACCTCTGAGCTACACTTTGAATTCCAGAACTCTTATTGCATGTTAGAGCAATAAAGAACCTTAATGATCATAGAAGACAACCTGGTGAGAGAGGGAAAATCAAAGGCTGAGAGGAAAGCAGTTTCCTTGGCTCCCCTGTGAGTTAAAGGAAGGTCAGGAGCTACAGCCAGGCTGTGTCTTTTGTGCTCCATTTTTAGCCAGCCTCTGGGTTATGAGGGCAGAGATCTGGCTTTAGGGGATTCTGCTCCAAAGAATGTGAGATTTCTTCTAGGGGTGCAGTGGGTATCATTATACTGCTTGTTGTAATTCTCATGCCATGTGACATGACAGAGCACCTACTGTGCCACCATGGTCCAGCACTGTGAAGCCCTCAACCGGTCCGTCCAGGTGGTGAACTTAGATCCAGCGGCAGAACACTTCAACTACCCTGTGATGGCTGGTAAGTCCTGGCACAGCCTTCACCTTCCTTCAGAAATGGCAAGGGTGGGGCCGGGGATTTAGCTTAGTGGTCCCAAGGCAAGGTTCAGGTTCAGTCCCCAGTTACCGTGTACAACAATGATGGGTGTGGAGACTCACACCCACCAGCAATCAGTACCACATGCCACAGTGCCGGGAGTGGTGGCTCACACCTGTAATCCCAGCACTTGGGAGGCAGAGGCAAGAGGGTTGCTGCTTCGTGGCTTGGACCAGTCTGATCTACAGAGCAAGACCCTGTCGGGTGGAGAAGGCAGGGACTGAGTCTTGGCTGCTAGGAAACAGAAAAATTACAGAAATTGAAAAATTACAAAAACTATGAAACTGTGGTCCACTGGTTCATAGTGAACATCATGAAGACTGAATGTCATTTGGTGCTCTATACTCCTGGTAATATATGACAGTATCCTTTTTTTTTTTTTTTTTTAGGTTTTTTTGAGACAGGGTCTCACTTTGTGGTTCAGGCTGGCCCTGAGCTCAGCCTCCAACTCACATCACAGCAATCCTCCTGCCTCTGCCTCCCGAGTGCTGGGATTACAGGCGTGAGCCACCACGCCCGGCACTGTGGTATGTGTGGTACTGATTGCTGCTGGGCGTGAGTCTCCACGCCCAGTATGGTATGTGGTTAACCAGGGATCAAACCCAGGTCCTTGCACTTGCAAAACAGGCACCGCTTGCAAGACAGGCACCGGAACCGCTGAGGTAACTCCCAGGTGCATCCTTTTTTTGTTTTGATGTAGGACTTATAATGAATCGAGCTTTCCCCTACTAAAGGTAATTTGGTTACAGTGCACAGAAGGTACTAAAGCCAGCTTTAGTTAAAAAAAAAAGGGGCTGGGGATTTAGCTCAATGGTTCTGGCGCCCGTGTTCAGATCCCTTAACCACATACAATACTGGGTGTGGAGACTCACACCCAGAAGCAATCAGTACCACATACCACAGTGCTGGGTGTGGTGGCTCACGCCTGTAATCCCAGCACTCGGGAGGCAGAGGCAGGAGGATTGCTGTGATGTGAGTTGGAGGCTGAGCTCAGGGCCAGTTTGAACCACAAAAAACCAAGACCCTGTCTCAAAAAAAAAATGTTGAGTCGGGAATTTAGCTCAGTAATACTGCACTTGCCTTGCAAACTCAAACTTGCAAGTTTGATTCTTATACTGGAAGGAAAAAAAAAAAAAAGAACAAGGTTAAGTAGATGCTACTGACGTACCAAAGATACAATATTTCATTCCATCGTACCTAGATCCTTAAAGCTCCAGGTCCTGATGAACTTATTTGGGAAAAGAGTATGTCTAGAGAAGAGGAACACACAGCTGAGCCTTGAAGTTGTCTCTTCTTCAGAGGTCAGGTAGGGGAGAGGCGTCAGAAAGGAAGGAGGAAAATATACTTTCACAATCACCAGCTGAGGCGAGGCAGGGTAGCTTGTGCCTGTACTCCCAGCTCCTGAGAAGGCTGAGAGGGATCTCTTGAGCCCAGGAGTTTGAGACCTGCTAGGCCACATGGTGAGACCCTGCTTCAAACAAGAAAGAGAAGATGTCAGAGATTAGAAATGACCTCAAGAGTGAGAAGGGAAAGGAGATCTGAACGGGGAGCGTTTTGCCTTTGCTAGGAGTGAGGTGCTTCTTCGTAGCGGTGGTGGAGGTGGTAGTATGAAAAGTTTTCCTTGGTTGATTTGGGTTTCTGATAATGATGGGTATGGTTCTCACCTGAGAGGGGATGAATTCTGGAGAGGCAGGTTGAAGAGAGAAGAAGACACGGGAAGCAGAAGGCTTACTTGAGCCAGACTTCGTGGTGCACACCTGTAATCCTAGCACTTTTAGTGGCTGGGGCAGAAGGATCGTGAGTTTGAAACTAGCCTGAAAAGATTTCCTGGATGGACTCGGAGCCTCTCACAAAACCCAAGAACAAGATTTTTAGGAGAATCTAAACTCCAAAACATAAAAGCTAGTAGGAACAAGGCCTGCCTTCTGTTCTTTTCTCACTTTTCTTGCTTCAGGATGTGTCTTGCCTGGTGAGGACCCGGATTTACATCATTTTCTGAGGTTGAGGTGTTTTGCTGACTAATGTCCTTGGTTTTTCCTAGAAGACCAGTTTTATTGTCCCTGCTTAGATCATTATCTATCCTCGGAAAAAGGGTAAAAAACTCTAAGGTAGAACCAGCCGTGGCCTGTCCTCTCAACTAAACTGGAGGCCGAAGCAAGAGGTTCATAAATTTGAGGGCAGCCTGGGCAACTTAGTGAGACTGTGTCTCAAAATTTAAACAGGGCTGGAGGTGTAGTTCAGTGGAAGAGCACTTTCATAGCAGCCGTGAGGCCCTGAGTCCAATGCCCAGTATCAAAACAGAACAGAAACCTAAGTTCTAAATACTGATTTTCAAAAATGTATAAGAACCGTACATATATCAGAAGTTTTATGCCCTCCCTTGTAGGTGATTCATATTTATTTTCATCGTTCTACCCCAGAAGATGTGATTTCTCATCCTGCTTCCCAACTCATAAAAAGGAAAATGAGGCTCAGGAGGTTACAAGATAGTAACTTGGGTTGTTTTTACCTTTTTTTTTTTTTTAAATAGTACATATTTCAGGGCTGGGGATTTAGCTCAGTGGTTCTGGTGCCTACCTTGCAAGTGCAAAGACCTGGGTTCGATCTGGTAACCATAATCAACAGTGCTGGGCTTGTAGACTGACGCCCATCAGCAATCAGTACCACATACCACAGTGCCGGGCCTGGTGGCTCACTCCTATAATCACAGCACTTGGGAGGCGGAGGCAGGAGGATTGCCGTGAGTTCCGAGGCCGAGTTCAGAGCCAGCCTGAACTACAAAAGCGAGACCCTGTCTCAAAAGAAAAAAAATAAGTACATATTCACATGGTTCAAAATGCAAAAGCCTAAGACTGAGCGAGTCTCCTTCCTAGCTCTGCTCCTCAACATTTAGATCTCCTACCTATAGGCAGCCACTCTTATCCATTTCTGGTGTGTCCTTCCATAGAAGGTCTGTGCATATAAAATCCAGGGTGTGTATGTATATTACAGATGTCTACTGAACTTTTTTTTTTTTTTAAACATGATTGTATTGTTTTTTCTAGTACTGGTAATTAGACCTGGAGGTGCTCTATCATTAAGCTATGTCCCTGGTATGCCTACCCCTTGTTTGTTTGTTTGTTGAGACAGGGTCTCACTTTGTAGTTCAGGTTGGTTCTGAATTCAGCCTCGAACTCAGCAATCCTCCTGCCTCTGCCTTCTGAGTGCTGAGATTACAGGCATGTGCTGAGATGAGATTACAGGGTGTGCTGAGATTACAGGCAAGAGTCACCACATCTGGCATTGTTGTAATACTACCCCCACCCGCACTCCCTGACCTTGTGCTTACAAGCCACTGAACTAAATCCCTGACCCCTTTTTAATTTTTAAGACATCATCTCACGAAGTTGCTGAGGCTAGGGTCAAACTTGCAATCCTCCTGCCTCAACCTCCTGAGTAATTGGGATCATGGGCATGTACCACTTGCTTAATGGTATTCTTCCAGTTTTCTGCACTATATATTGTTTTCACTTAATATATTTGGGAGATAGTATTAGTATTTAAAGAGCTTTCCCCCTCCTTTTTATAGCTATATAGTACTCCATTGTACAGAGGCTGTACAATAATTTATTGGTCAGTTCCTTATTGGTTGACACTACTACAATGAAAAAAGTGCATACATACTTTCATACATGTGAGTTTTTATTCTTTTTTATTTTTTATTTATTTTTTTATTTATTTTTAGTTTTTTTTGAGACAGGGTCTCGCTTTGTGGTTCAGGCTGGCCCTGAGCTCAGCCTCCAACTCATATCACAGCAGTCCTCCTGCCTCTGCCTCCCTAGTGCTGAGATTACAGTCATGAGGCACCACGCCCGGCACTGTGGTATTTGTGGTACTGATTGCTGCTGGGTGTGGGTCTCCACACCCAGTATAGGTATGTGGTTACCGGGGATCGAACCCAGGTTCTTGCGCTTGCAAGACAGGCGCCGGAACCACTGAGCTAACTCCCCGGCCCTAGATGTGAGTTTTTATGTAGTTGTTGTTATTGGAGAAGACGATGATTTTCCAGCAGACACCTCTATTCTGGGCCCTGTCATCCCTTTCAGATATCCGGGAGCTGATTGAGGTAGATGATGTGATGGAGGATGACTCTCTGCGTTTCGGTCCCAATGGAGGATTGGTGTTCTGCATGGAGTACTTCGCCAATAATTTTGACTGGCTAGAGAACTGTCTGGGCCATGTGGAAGATGATTATATCCTCTTCGACTGTCCAGGCAAGTTAGCAGTGTGAACGTGTGTTGCTTTCCTTTATGCTGTAATTGTGTTCCCAGTGAGAGAGAAGTATGGTGAGCATTTATAGCTCTAGACTATAGTGCAGAAAGGTACTGAGGTCCGGGGTTTGTTGTGCCCTAGGAACACCATGGACAGTGAAGGAGCCATGGTCTCTGCCTTCACAGCGCTCACAGTCCACGAGCGCACGAGTGTAAGCAAAATCACCCCCGCGATGACTTAATATTCATGTGTGATCAGCATCCCACAGAAGTAAGAGAGTGTCACAAAGCCGGGGGCTTCGAGAGGCTTCAGAGTGGGTGGACATTAAGCTGGGCCATGGGATGAAAGTGAAAAGACGGGCAGAGGGCACAGCAGGCTGAAGGCTGCAAGCGGGAAGGAACAAGCAGGTTTCAGGCACTGCAGAGGCCAGAGTGGCTGGAGCACAGTGAGGAAGGAGAAAGATGCCATATGATGTGTCTGGCAATTACAGGTGCATTCTTAAGACCTGAGCTGTCCTATCGGGTCACTTATAACTCATTTGTTTTCCTATTTCTTTTTTTTTTTTTTTTTTTTTAAGGTTTTTTGAGACAGGGTCTCGCTTTGTGGTTCAGGCTGGCCCTGAGCTCAGCCTC
>PVIR01017171.1:0-35442 GCA_004026965.1 Petromus typicus
AGTCAGAGAGAAGAATGGGGCTTCCGTGCACGTCTTGCCCGTCTTCTGATTTTTCTTGCTCAAATATCTGTAGTTGTTGTGTCTGTGTGTCTGTCTCTCCCCAGTTAAATGTTTAAGCTGAATACCAAAGAAGGATGTTTCAAATAAATCATGCCACAACTAGGCAGACAGCTAAAAACTCTCCATTAGATTTTACCCTCAGGCAAATTCTTAGTCTAGCTCTTTGTAACCATCCTCCTAGTGCTATAAGCACAACACACGACAGAAAGGAGGAAATTCATGACGCGGATGGGAAATGAAATGAGAAACTTCAGCCTAAGTAATTTTAAATTTATGGTATGCAAAAGCAGACTTCGTGATATTAAAGAATCTTTAGCACCAATTCAATGAAAAAACATGGAATCATCACATTTTTTATGTGAAATACCTCACAAAGATCGCCTCTTCTTCCTTTCGCTCTCATTCTTGCTTTGTAATTGTGGAACTTGGAGTGAGAGGCGAAGTGACCTGAGTATCTTAGACCTGCAGTGGCTGAAATTGGACTTCAGGACTTACTCATATTTTCCCTCTGCTTTGCTCTCCGTCAATTTTTGTTTTCTCCCAGTACTGGGATTGAACTCAGGACACTGCGCTTGTCAGGCAGGCACTGCACCTCTGAGCCACATCCCCAGCCCTCTCCATTAGTTTTTGTATGTGTGATTTTATTTTATTTTATTTATTTACTTATTTTTTGGTGCTGGGGATCAAATCCAGGGCCTCACGCATGCTGGCAAATGCTTTAATGTGTGCAACTTTAAACTCTCACCAGCAATAGCTGGTCTCTTAGTTATGAGTTGGGGAGATGCATCACCTAGAAATGATGACCCCCTAAGCATTTGGGGGAAAAGGTAAAAGAAATTAAAAAAATAAAGTTGAAATGACTATACCACAGTATTCTTGATGTCAAAAGGCACTATTTTGCAGGGGCTCTCTTTCATCAGAAACAACTCTGGTGACCAATGATTAATTACAGAGTCCAGACTCCCTAATCCCCACCCAGTTTCCCTGCTTGTCTCAGAGTTCAGCTGGATATGTCCCACAGTGACTCCTATGCTCTGGTCACATCACCATTCTTTAACTTCTACCTCTAATTTTTACCTACAGCATTTCTCTTTACTACAATGGATTTGAGAATTTTCTCCCAGTGTGCAATTCTTTCCATACTTGGTTATCATTTATCCCTAGACAATCCACCTCACTCCTCTAGCTGCAACCTTTCAGAACATGGATTCGAAGTGTCCAGTACTAATACCTCACTTATCAGAGAATCAACTTGCTAAACAATTTCACTTATCTAAAAAATAGATAAGAACAAAGAGATAAGCAAAAGCCTGTAATTTCTAGAACTGAAAAAACAAATGGGTTCAAGTAGCTTTACTCAGTAACCTATTAATTAGGTGCAGTGTCCAGGGCCCTTAAAACTTCAAGGGGAGGCCATGAAGAACCATGAATTACCCTATCTAATTTCTTCCAAAAGTAAGGAGAAAAAAATTTTACGTTGAAGAAAATCTTTTAATACAGTAGTACATTCATCTTTATATCTACAGTCATAAACTATAATTTTACATATTTATTCATGACCAAAGGGCCCACAAAGCCATAATGTGGCTCAGGGTGCAGGAAGCTTCTCCAGCTCTCACTGTCTAGCTGCTCTTACTGTACAAAGGTTTGTGACTTGGCAATTATCCTTAGTTCAGAGGAGGACAGAGCAAACTAAGAAGGAACTGTTAGAGGCAGGCAGATCAGCACAACATACTTATATTCTGAAAGTAAGAATCACTAATAAAACAAAAAAAGAGGGCCCAGGATTTAGCTCAGTGGTTTCGGCGCCTGCCTTGCAAGCACAAAGTCCCAGGTTTATCCCTGGTAATCACATACAACAATGCCAGGTGTGGTCACTCATGCTCACCAGCAATCAGTGCCACATACCACAGTGCGGGGCATGGTGGCTCACGTCTGTAATTCCAGCACTTGGGAGGCAGAGACAGGAGGATTGCTGAGTTTGAGGCTGAGTTCAGGACCAGCCTGAACTACAAAGTGAGACCCTATCTCATTAAAAAAAAAAAACAAACAAACCAAAAAACCAACCAAACAAACAAGAAACAAAATAACAACCAAAAAAAGCAAAAAAAGAAAAATATGAAATACTCAGTAGATGGGGTTCCCTAGAGAATGCCCTGGCAGAGCCCTTATACATTTCAATAGCCCTTTACTGAGTGCTACTTACACTCACTGTAAGAATCTGGAGTTCACAGTAATGATCCTTATTCACTAATATTCATTAACAGTGTTTATTATACTTTGCTTCAGACACCAAACTAAGGATAACAGCATTTGATTTTTTTGTGTATTTATTTGTTTTGAGACAGGGTCTTGCTATATAGTTCAGGCTGGTCTTGAACTCACTATGTAACCCAGCCTGGCTTAGAACTCATGGTATCCTCCTGCTTCTGCCTCTTGAGTGCTAGGAGATAAACACTTAATATTTTAAGAGCTTTAGGAAAAAGTGAAGTTCCATTTTTCCCTCCAGTGCAAATTAATATACCATAAGAAGCTTAAGATAAGTAACTGTACACAAAACATCTTTAAGCCTGTATGTATTATTTTCAAATGAAAATAACCAAACTTGCTCAAGGGACAAAGGTGTACTTTTCACTGTTCCTCTGTTGCTGCAGAGCTGGGATTCCCATAACATAAGATTATGGCTTCCTTTTACTCAGCAATCAAGATCAGGATCAATTACTAACTGTGAAACACTGGTAGGTAAGATGGGCCACAATTTCCTCTATACTCTACTGAAACTGATTAACATGAAACCAAACTATATATATACATTCTGGTTTTTGTTTTGTTTTAGGTTTTTTGAGACAGGGTCTCGCTTTGTAGTTCAGGCTGGCCCTGAGCTCAACCTCCAACTCATATTACAGCAATCCTGGATTACAGGCGTGAGCCACCACGCCCAGCATTGTGGTATGTGGTACTGGTTGCTGCTGGGGTGAGTTTCCATGCCCAGTATTGTATGTGGTTACCGGGGATCGAACCCGGGCCCTTGCACTTGCAAGACAGGTGCCGGAACCACTGAGCTAAATCCCTGGCCCTGTATATACATTCTGTTATCACATCTTTTTTCTTCATATTAGTCACAAACATTATTAGCCTCTACACCTGTCAGAAAACAATCACAACAAACCCCTAGATGGACAAATCAGAAACTAGCTTTCTTGGTAAAGATAGCCACCTTATATCTTTGTACAAAAATCCTAGCACCTTGCTGAGCAAAAGCATACCTTTTTATATCTTTTTCAGTGCTGGAATTCCCAGCTAAATCCCTGGGTACAAGTATGGTATGTCCCACCCATTGTGTGAGCTATACTGACACTAAAAAAACTCATTTGATGTTTTTCTGAAATTCAGAGCATTCATATTCATACCTCAATCTGGGGACCCTACTGTAGCAAACTTAGGTTGGACTGCTTGATGAGCAAGATGTTAATCTCATTTGCCTCTTGACCCTGGCATCATTTACACCCAAAATGCACAAATGAATAGGTGGTCTTGCATTGCTAATTCTAGCGCAATATCTTATTTATCCTTGTATTTCTTCAATGTGGAATAAATATTTGTTAAATGGACATTCACTCTAATTAAAGTAGATGTTCCTTAAGGTAATATTACAAATTAGAAAATCAGAAGAAATATTCTGGATGGGAAGGAAACTGATCTCCCCTTCTACAACTGTCACTATTTATCTTAGTCAGCTTTAGTCACGTTGGCATTGGTATTCAACCAACCATAAATCTAGACTAGAAACAGCACCTAACTGAATGCCAGGTGAATTTCCAAAGACAACTGGGAGAGTTATGAGCCAGCATTTTTATAAACTTACTTCAGGGCTAAGATATCACAGGTATCTTATAGACATCGTTGGTTTTTAAAGAAAAAATACATGGACAACCTTATGTACAAACACAGACTCATTTAACTGGTGCTCAAATAGCAAATTAGTTACAAAGCAACAGAATTAAAGCATTTTGACAGTTATGAAAATAAACATATATATTCAGTTTTATCTTTTCTGATTATCAAGGTAATATATGTTTACTGTAGAAAATTTATAAAATGAAAACAATAAAGCAGAAAAACCACCTACAATTATAGCAGACTATATATAACCAGCAGACTGGTTATATAATTTTTTATTTTTTTGAGACAGGGTCTCACTTTGTAGTTCAGGCTGGCCCTGAGCTCACCATGTGGCCCAGGCAAGTCTCAAACTCACAGCAATCCTCCTGCCTCTGCCTCCTGAGTGCTAGGATTACAGGTGTGAGCAACCACATCCAGTACTGAGGTATGTGGTTTTGTTGTATGTGGTTACCAGGGATCGAACTCTGGACCTTGCACTTGCAAGGCAGGTGCCAGAACCACTGAGCTAAATCCTCAGTCCTAGAGCAGTTATTCTTTTTTTTTTTTTTTTAAGGTTTTTTGAGACAGGGTCTCGCTTTGTGGTTCAGGCTGGCCCTGAGCTCAGCCTCCAACTCACATCACAGCAATCCTCCTGCCTCTGCCTCCCGAGTGCTGGGATTACAGGCGTGAGCCACCACGCCCGGCACTGTGGTATGTGGTATTGGTTGCCGCTAGGGTGAGTCTCCACACCCAGTATTGTTATGTGGTTACCAGGGATTGAACCCGGGTCCTTGCGCTTGCAAGACAGGCGCCGGAACCACTGAGCTATATCCCCGGCCCCCTAGAGCAGTTATTCTTAAGACAGTGAAATAAGATTCTTTTAGTTAATTAATTAATTAATTTATTATGGTACCGAGGATTGAATCCAGGGCTTTTGCACTGTTACACTCCCAGCTTAGTACTATATTTTATTTTGTCCAGGGTGATATTTAAATTTCATTTTTTTCTTTGAGTTTTTGATACACTTTAGGAATATATTATGATCACATTTATCACTGAGAATTTATACATGTCAAATTTCATTCTTTAAAATATTTATTCTTTGCTTATGTTTTAAAATTAACATAACCTTATGGAAAAATGTATGCATGACAAGATTTAGGGGACAAATTCAATTTTTTAACCAGTTAGGAGCATGTATTCAGAAAGTTTAGAAGGCAACTGCCAGAAAGGGAATCATAATATACAATTTAGTTACATCTCTCCAGCTTCTTTTCCTTTATAACTGAAGCCATACTATGGCAGTACCTAGGAATTTAAGTGAAAGGTGACTAGATAGGTATGCAGATACTGACATAGGCCCAGTTTATGTCAGTATGGGGTCACAAACTGGGTGGTCACAGAACTTTCATCTCACTGCTATTACTTAACACTGCTCCTTCTTCCCCCTTTCCATCATCACTGCTCTTATTCTGGAGACTGGTCCCCTTCTATCTTTTGCTCCAGGGCTGACCAAGGCAGGTTCGGGAGGGACAAGGGCAGCTGGCAGCCCTGGGCAAAGGAAGCAGCTGTGTTTATTCCTGGATTCTTCAGTAGCAGCCATTGATGTCCATCTCTTCTAATATGGTTTGGTTACTTTGTTACTTTTATTTATTTATTTTTGTCTGGGTGTAGAAGTTTTTTTTTTTAATGATGAAGTAATAATTGAGTTGTGCTTTGAAATGTATAAAGAACCACAATAAACATTTACTTCTGAAACCAAAATGATGTGTAATATTATTTCTATTTTACAAATGAAAAAAGTGTAGCCTCTTATTGTTAAATAGGTGGATTCAAATTAATGTCTTCTGCTTATAATTCCTGCCCTTCTGCATGGCCAAATGGCAGTCTGTATGTGATACTCAACATATTCACTCAATAAATATCTATATATCTTAAACAGATTTTAAAAAAGAAAGAAAGAAAAACAAAAAGAAAAGCAGAGCCAACCAGATGAAAGTCTGGAGTCTGGAGTCTTCCTTGTGAGAAGCAGAAGAAAAAAAGCAGCTTCCTTTCCAATCCCCAGTGTTACAAGGTGATCTGGTTACACACCATATTATGACTTAAAAATACCAAGTTCTGGTTCTGCCTATATTCTAGTAAATATGAGGAATACTAATGGACTGTTCCAGTGGTCTTACAATGGCTACTATGTACATACTGTTTAGTATAAACTTCAGGAATCTCTAAAAGATCTACAGTCTTATTTCAGGCACAGAAAGGTAGGAAAGAAACAGAAGTGTCATTCAATTGCAGCAGAAGTTACCAAAAAAGAACTGAGGTTTTCTCATACCAGAGAAAGATGTGATATGAGTTCTAGAATTGTATGTTATATATTGTGAAATAGAAAATACTCAAAGCGAAATAGGGTGAAGGGGGAAAAATAATGAGATTATAACAAAAAAGAAAGGAAACAAAGTTTATGGAGGGTGGCAGGATGGGTAGGGCTATGGGAAAAAACGAGAATTAAGCTGTGTCATATACTGGTATAAATTCTCATTGTTGAGTGCAATCATGATGTGTATACGTAATGTACCAATAAAGATTTCAATTAAAAAAAAAAAGGAACTGAGGTTACAAACTACAGGTGTCTGTAGGGAAAGGATGTAGATAGGTTGGTTCCTAAAGGGTAAGGAAAAGTGCAACTAGGTGGTGTCATCAGGGCCTTGCCAGAGACCCTGGTCCTCTTTCTACTTCTCACCCTGTGGAGCTCTGAAATTCTCGCTTCTACTTCTTCCTTTTGTAACAGAACTCTCCAATCCTTAATACACACTATTTGTTTTAGGACTATGGAAACCTCTAAATCTGGATGAGACAAAGGACAGAGTATTCCTGTTTTCTCTGCTTAATATTTACTGCAAATGAGGGAAGCAGTGCCTGGGTATTCCAAGTTGGAACTCTAAAATCTCTATGGACATTTGGTCTATATAGTAATTATATTCTTCAAACAGTAGCCATCTAATGTTACTGAATTAATAAATGGGAAAACTGGGCCACTAAACTGTCAGTAACCACACATTTTGAAAAAAAATTACACTACAGAAGTCACTAAATTGGTGATTACAATTTTATATATTTTATATTCTAAAAAACATTCTGCAGACTAACATCACCTCCCTTCTTTAATACCTTAGATCTGTGTAGGTCATAAATTTACAAAGGCCTGCACCTATGTATTTATCTTAACCTTCAATGGAGTAGGGAAGACTAGAGGAATTATCTATTATTTCAAAGACCGAAAAAAGAATACACATGAAGAAATTAAGGGATTAGGTCAAGCAATAAAGACTGAAGATACCTGAGCTAAGACTTAAATCAGACTTTCTGACTCCAAGTCCAATACAAAGAATAAGTCTAGAGATGGTACTGAAAACTAGATTCATGGCACCAGGAACAGTAGGCTACCACAACCAACACCTTTCTAAAGTTGATGTCATATAACAAAAGGGTGACTTGTATAGGACAATGGTGATAAAGAAACATTTCTGAGCTGACTGGTGTTGCATGCCTTTAATCCTAGCACTCAAGAGCTGGAGCAGGAGGACTGCCAACTTTCTAGCTGTGAGAAAATGCTCTGTCTTAAGACTATGAATAATTTTCTGATGACTAAAATTTATATATTTTTGAGTTATCTGAAAATGATGTACACTTATGTATTTTCTAATTCATTTTGATATTCATTAGTTCCTATTATAGATGTATTCTTTTTTTTTTTTTTTTTAGGTTTTTTGAGACAGGGTCTCTCTTTTGTGGTTCAGGTTGGCCCTGAGCTCAGCCTCAAACTCACATCACAGCAGTCCTCCTGCCTCTGCCTCCCGAGTGCTGGGATTACAGGTGTGAGCCACCATGCCCGGCACTGCGGTATGTGGTACTGGTTGCTGCTGGACGTGAGTCTCCATGCTCAGTATGGTATGTGGTTACTGGGGATCAAACCCAGGTCCTTGCGCTTGCAAGACGTGCTGGAACCACTGAGCTAACTCCCCGGTCCTATAGATGTATTCTTCCAAAAATAAACCAAATCTCCTTCTGAAATTCTGGCTTTACTCAGCAGATATTTGCAGCAAAGCTTTACAACAAGATTCATCAAATTTTCTTTCACTTTATGTATTTGAAATCTGTTTATCCATTCATCCATCCATTCATCCACATACCCAATTTAGTGCTTCCTTTGTCAGGACATATACTTTCCAATTTAGATAGAACCTTCAAGAAAATCTCTACTAAGTAAAGTATACCTAAAGGAATTTTATAAAATACAGTAGCCATCTAATGTTACTGACTTAATAAATGGGAAAATTGGGCCACTAAACTGTCAGTCACCACACATTTTTTAAAAAGTACACTACAGAAGTCACCACATTGGTGATTATAATTAATGTATCTGGCAAAATGACTAAGCTTCTTCTCTAAAGTGATTACATGTCTCGTTGAGTCACACTGTAGTCATTAGCCAGAGTCAATTTTAAGCAGATAGATGAGAAGATACTCATGTTTAGGCCTGCATAATTTGGAGACTCTTCCACTATCTGCTTATTTCACTAAAACAACCCAAAACTTGGAGAACTTCCTAATATTACCAAGACTTTCCAATAACATATCTGAAGGAAGACTGGATGAAGATATCACACAAAAGATTACATAAAAAGCAGTCTTATCCATAGACTGGTGATGTTAAAACAAAATCCACAAATAAACAGATGTCTGCTTGAGTGTTCATCTTAGGTTTTCCACAGATTCTTACTGGCTCATACGTTGTGACATCTGGACTCTAAGCCCTATGACTGTATTTGGTAATATTCCTAGGCACCAGAGGAGTGAGGAAGTTCCTTTTTTCAAGAGTTTTATAATTTAGTTACAAGTCTAATAACTGTTAGGTCTGATTTGTACTTCAGTAAGACTACTACCAATTTGTCATAACATTCTTCTTTTGTACAGGTTTACAATTTCAAAAGGAGTATCCAATGGTGTGCTGCAAATGAGTTAACATGTGGACTAATACGTCAAGTCCTGTCAGTTGAAGGGAAGACAAACGGTAACTGAGATAGCTGATTTCCGGCCCTCGTGTGTCATCAGAAGTTATCATGTTCTGTGCCGTGATACAAAAAGCTTGCAAAGCCCTGAAAAAGGGTTGGTTCTCCATGAATCTCCATGTTATTCTGTTACATTCAGATTAGGACTTCCAATTTGATTTCTAGCAATGTCAAGTACACCCAGAATTAAACAGATTAATGAGCTTAAGCTACTCTCAAGACTTGTTGAGGAAACTGGGAAGTCACATTGTTTTACAGCCAAGGAACTCCTTTTCAGGCACTCTGTTTTATACCACTCCCCCCCCCCCCCCACAAAAAAAGAAAAGAGAACGTGGCAGGAGAAATCTGTGTAGAAAATGATATAGGCATTGGTGTTAGGGACTGCAAGAGGGCTCACCTGACCTCCCACTTTACTGCTACTTCTTCCCTGATATTAAGACCAAGGCTTTCACACTCCTGGTCTGGAAAAGCACAGCCCTTCAGCTTCCATAAATCTGCAAACCCTGAAAAGAGCCCCAGTGCCATCAAGTAAAAGAGGCGGCTTTAGGAATCTCACTGGAAGGAGGGGTGTCTTCAAGCCTCTCACTGCTAAGCCGGACATTTCCTAACACTGGACAAATTGTACGTCCAGCTCAGGGAGGGTGAACTGCAGTGGTCTTTTACCCTCCAAGCCAATTGTTAGCTTTTCACAGGAATCAGCAGGGAAGCACATGTGAAACCTCTGTGTGCCGGTGAGCGCCCCCATGCCTTGTGTGACTCTGCATGTAGATGAAGCAGGCTGGGAGCTTTCTGAGCTGCTGCTGCTGAGTTCTCAGAGAAGCCTTTTCTCCAGCTTGGCTCCCTGCTGGGACAGCCCTTTTCAATTTTTCTATCCCCCCTCGATCTCTTCTCCTGCAGAATACAGGGAAACTTGATTGAAATAAAGACCTAGGGAACATGTTTTATTTTCTCCTGTTCAATCCATTTTAGAAAAGCTTTTAATTGGTTTTAAAAAGATGCTAAACAAAATGTGATGATGTTTTTCAGTCTTCATGAACTACGGATACCACTTTTTATACTTTCAAAGGGCTAATAAATCAATCATGAAATTAACTCCAGCTAAATTTAAAACAAATCCATTGAATACTAGCTTCATTAAAAATCTATGGATTTACTTAGAAAAATTTAAAATTCAAAGAAAATTATCCTAGTAACTGAAATCTGACTTGAATTTTTAGTTCTACACTGAAAATTCAAGAGGAAGGCAATCACAAAGGGAAAAAAGGAGGGCTTGTGAACCAGTTTTAATAAGCCAATTTAGAAGGGATGGGGGAGGGGTGAAAGTGGAAAAGAGAATATCTTGATACATAACAACATAGTGCCCCTGGAGGGATTCTTTTATTTGAACATGTGCACACATGCACACACAATTTTTTGTGTGGAAGCTGGAATTACAACAAATGCAACATTAAGGATTCTGTGACTGATATGATTGCTGCACTGTATATATATACAGTTCCTTTTAAGAAAAATGCACACAGCTTTTGTTATCTTGCCAGTTATGAATAACAGTTTTCTAGCACTGTATGTACCTTACATCATTTGGACACATATACTTTTAATATTTAATTGAAAACTGACATGATAATGATTTGGTGAAGTAAGTGAATGCTTCCCCTTCAGAATGACAAGTATTTTTGGAACTGGACAAGCCTGAAAATTCTCCCATATTTTCTTGAGACAATTATAAACTAATCTGAAAAAGGAAGGTGATTTAGATAAGGCATATTTTTATTTTGTATCTGCCAACTAGAAATATTATACGTATTAATTTCCCCTCCCCCAAGTCACTCATATAGCAGATCATTTAGATCAGGGCAAATTCTGGTTAATGACAGAGAATACCCGCCACTTGCAATCACTAAGGTAACCAGATTTCTTATTTCTTACATATTTTCATACCCTGTCTTCAGTCCTTATAGAAATTTTCACATCCCTTTCCAGTGATCTAGCTGCTGTTTGTAAGATTTCTCCCAAGTTGAGCTCCTGGACCTTGGATGCTCCCCACTTAAGTCTAACTTCCCATATAATTCTCTTTTCATCATTTTAAGTAGCTTATGAAAACTCATTTTAAAAAAAGTGACCATTTTATTGATATAATTCACATTTCACACAATTCATCCATTTTAAATGTAAAATTCAATGGTTTTTAATCTATTCACAAGATGTGCAACCATTGCCCTAAGAATTTAGAATATTTTAATCACTCCCAAAAGAAATCTAGTAATCACTACCTGTTCTGCCCATCGACTCCTCCCAGATCCAGGTAGCCATTCACCTACTATCTGTCTCTACCTACAGGTTTGCCAACTCTGGACATTTCAAAAAATAGAATCATTCAGTATGTGGTCTTTTCTGATTGGCTTCTTTCACTTAGCATATTTTTGAGGTTTATGTTGTACATGTATTAGTTCTGTATTTTTTATTTCTGAATTATATTCTACTGTATGGATATGCTAGATTTTATCTGATGAACATTTATGTTATTCCTTTTTGGAGTTATTACAAAGAACATCACTATTAACATTAACCTACAAGCTTCTGAATACATATATACTTTCTTTTGAGTGCATAAGTAGGAGCGGAATTGGTAGATCATATGGTGACTTGATATTTATACTTTTCAGGAATTGCTAGATTTTTTTTTCCCAAAGGCTGCACAATTTCAACATTCTCATCTGCATTGAATAAATTCCAATTTCTCCATCCCCTCACCAAGACTTGTTATTATATGACTTTCGGATTACAGTCATCCTAGGAGGGTCGGAAGTGGTTTTATTGGTTTTGATTTGCATTTCCCTAATGATATTAACTATCTTTTCACCTGTTGGCCATTTGAGCTGTGCTTATTTCTTTTGTTTTATTTTGGAGACAGGGTTTTGCTTTGTAGTTTAGGCTGGCCCTGAACTCATTATATAGTCCAGGTTAGCCTTGAACTCTCAGCAATCCTCCAGCCTCTGCCTTCCGAGTGCTGGGATTACAGGTGTAAGCCACCATGCCTGACACTGTGACCATACATGTGATTTTCAAAGTATCTTATTGTTCTTTTATCAGGAGCCTTATAATTATAGTATATTTTACAAAATAAAAAGTTGTTAAGTTTTTAGCAATTGTTATGTCACTTATTACTATTTCCCGCTTACTTCTATTGGTATATATTTTGGATTACAAGTAACTATCAACAAGATGATGGTAATTCTATTTAAATCAATGTGTACAGTATTAAACTATGTAAAGGATAATAAGTTTAAAAAAGCATTGAAAGGTTATTCTTCACATGTAACTTTTAAATTCTTAACTAAAAAGTTGAATATTACACAAATAAATCTAAACATCTAGAAGACATTTCCCAGTGTAACAAATTTAAATATGCTAACATAAAAAGGGATTTTTTTTTTTGTGGGTCAGATATAGAGTTCTAGATAGACACTGAGGAGAAATTATTTTTGTTTCAGAGTCTTTTGATATATCTAGCTACATATTTATAAAATTATTGAAGGAATCAGAAAAGGGAGAATATATTCAATTCTCTGACTTCAGTCTTAGTATAAGCTAAAACTCCAGTTACTGGGAATGATGGCTTATGGAAAGATGCTTTAAAAATCCTTCCACAGTACATACATTCAGTACCAAATTTTCAAGGGTGTTATAGATTGTTTCTTTCACTACTTCAGAAATTTTAAAAAGCCAAGAGACCTAGAAAATCAAGTCCTTTACCTTTAACATTAAGTTAGGCACAAAGATAATTTTAACTATTAAATTAAAATAGTCTCTCCAGCTTAACATTATTTTCCACAGATGTTAGTTTATATCTCTAATTTCATGTATTAAATTTCCATATAGACACTAAGAGGTTTTCCATATTAACAGTTAGCCAATTTGCAGGTACCTTTGATTGGCATTTCCTAAACATTACAGCACATAAATCAATCCAAATCCAGATAATTCATCTAGTGACATAGTCAAAATATGCTCCAGTAACCGCAATATAATTAACATATTTAACCAACTTTCACATATGGGTTTTACATTTGTTAAGCCACCAAAATCACATCTCTAGTGGCCACATGAATCAGGATCCTAACCAGAACTTCACTCCTTCAAAGTATCATGCAAGGGCTGGCGATTTAGCTCAGTGGTTCCAGCACTTGCCTTGCAAGTGTGAGGTCCTGATTTTGATCTCTAGTAACCACATACCAAAATGCCCAGTATGGTGGCTCATGCCTGTAATCCTACCACTCAGAAGGTAGAAGCAGGAGGATTACTGTGAGTTTGAGGCTTGCCTGGCCTACATAGTGTGCTCAGGGACAGCCTGAACTACAAAAGTGAGTTGTCAAACCCCACCCCCCAAAAAAGTACCACACATAACAGAAAAAGATCATCTATACAAGTTAAAAACAAAATCTGCCTTGGGCTGATAGTAGAATGCTTGTCTACCATGCATGAAGCTGTGGGTTTTGTCCCCCACACTGCCAAAACCAAACAAATCCAGAAACAAAAACAACAGCAATAATAAAAACCACATAAACTAAAGTACCTTGGCTATAATAAATGAACATAAATTTCCTCAAATACAAATCCTGGGGGAAATCTATGACTTGATAAATGAATAGAGACATGTATTTAATCTTTTTGCATTAATATCATGATCTCTTTTGGTGGAGGGGAATGAGGCTGTAGAGTATATTGGAGAAATTTTATAATTTACCTTAAGACTAAGACCAGAACCAGATGCCTTTTGGAAAATCTTTCAACAACAGAATTTTACATTTATGACAACTTGCTTACTCAGATCGCATGTATATTTACATGCAATTTACTGAAAAATTGTGTATGTATTCCTTAGTTAATTTTATTTATTTTTTTTTACCTGTGGTGGTGCTTTTTTCAATAACACAAGAAGAGCCTGTAATACCAGATTAGAAAATCGGGGACCAATAGGGACATAATCTGGAAGAGAAATATTGGGATTAGGGATTCAGTACACATACGCACAGTTTCAAATATTCCAATTTTTCTACACTGAGAGTAAATAACAATCATTCTAAATAAAAGTCAGTCAACTATCTATAATAAAAAATATGTCCAACTACCTAAATGCTTAAAATATCCATAAGAACACTTGTCTGGAAAAAGAATACTCACCTATTAATATTTTGAAACAGCTAAGTAACCATTTTAAGTTCATCCAGATATTTTATTAGTTTTTAGAGATGATTTTTTTATAAGGGGAAAATACTCAACTGTACTTAACCAAGCATTTCTTTTTTCTTTTTTCTTTTTTTTTTTAAGACAGGGTCTCACTTTGTGGTTTAGGCTGGCCCTGCGCTCAGCCTCAAGCTCACATCACAGCAATCCTCCTGCCTCTGCCTCCCAAGTGCTGGGATTACAGGTGTGAGCCACCATGCCCGGCACTGTGGTATGTGGTACTGGTTGCTGCTGGGCGTGAGTCTCCACACCCAGTATTGTATGTGGTTACTGGGGAATTGAACCTGGGCCCTTGAGCTTGCAAGACAGCTGCTGGAACCACTGAGCTAACTCCCCAGCCCTAATCAAGCATTTCTAAGAAATGACTGCACACCATAGCAGTATAGCATATTGATAATAAAATTTGATGATAGAAAACGGGTAGAGGGGAGCTAGACAAGGTGGTGCACAGCTAGTTCCAGAGGCTGATGCAAGGAGGTTCAAAAGTTTGACTTTAGCCAGAGTAGCTTAGTGACTGGGTAAGATGCCATCTCAAATAAATAAAAAAAGGGCTGGGAGGCAGCTCAGTGCAAAGGCCCTGAGTTCAGTTCCAAGTACGGGGGTGGGATGGGGGCATCATAATAAATTCTGATATAAATGAAATAATGGTAGAAATACTAGGATTGGGCCTCACATGATGAAGGGAACTTTCTTCTGGTTAGGCTTCTACTAATACTTCAAGATTCAGCATAAATGGCACTCCTTAAGCTTTTTCTGTATATTACCTAAGAGCCCAGCTTTTGCTTACAGCTACTTGCAGGAATGAGCTTCTAAAGTCAAAAGTAATCCCTCTGTTTACTGAATATCCAGAACACATGCACATTCTACTTTGCATTAGTTTTTGCCAATATTGTATATGTCACAACAGACAGGGAGCACCTTATTTATTTATTCTTTTGTGCTAACTATTCTAGCAGAGTAGTAAGGACTCAGCAAATGCTTACTGAATAAATGAACAAACAAGTACAGAAAATAACTATTTATACAAGAGAAAATATACTCAGAGGGCACACATTCCTGACATAGTAGTGTTGCTATGACCACACATCTCAATTGTGTTTAGATAAAGGAATTTACACAGAGCTATAAGTATGTGCCTAAAAGCTTTTAAAGAAATAATCCTATAAACTGGGCTGAGAATGAATCAAACACAGCACACCAGAAACCTAGGTCATTAGATAAAACTATCAATTTAAGGAGACCTCACAGATATATCTGCTTTGCTTTATAACAAACACTGGCAAACTTTAAAAAATAAATAATAGAGGACCTAATGAAATCCAAAATCATAGGGAAAATATGATAACAAGAGTTAACTTGAAATCATTATACATTAGAATAAGCAACCTAAGAAAGATTAATCAGATGTTATATAGTATTCTCCAATGTTTAGTAAGTCACCAGGTGGGTTTCTATTTCAGTGGAGTTTATTATCCCACCAGGATTCATAATTATAATGATTTATTACAGACTGACTTAATTTTACAGTGAAGAAAATGTGAGAGCAACAAAAATTTTCTAGAATTTACTCCTACTTTACTCCTTCTGAATTGAGTGCAGGAATTAAGTCATATTCATCTTTGTATCCTATTGGGCTATACTTCAACATCAGAAACACTTAACAAATATTTTTTACAATTACTATAATGTATTTTTAACTTTTAGAATGTTTTTGATATTTGCTATTCCACTTCTGTCTTCAAAATTACTCTGTGATAAAACAGTAGAAACTCAGGTCCTGATAGCTTACAACTTCAGAAATTTATGAATTTCACTCCAATCTTAACCCTTCTTTCACTGTTAAAAGTTCACAAGTGGACCTCTAAGCTATAGTCAGTTCAGAAGCTGGTAGCAAATATACTTACCATCAAAAATTACTAATAATTTATTATGGACAGGACACACTACAGGAGACAGAAAATCATGTGAATCATGGGTCCTTACAAGAAGTCAATTTATAATGTAATTAAGGTCATAAAGCATCTTACCATGAATACTATTGTTGATATCAGATATGAAAGAATTTGTATTTCCTTGTAACACAAAGAACAGGGTTTCTACTGCTCTATAGTTTGCAAAATTTGGATGTCAGTGGTAAAGTGGAAGAGTACAGTGGTCAAAGTTATAACTCACCAAGTAATCTTTCAATGTCATCCACAACCACACAACTGAGTTGAGATTTGTATGCATCATCAAATATCTGAAAGACATAAAAATCATTATCTCATTACTTTCCATAATTATGAAAATATGCAACAACATTAAGTTTAGTTAATTCTTGAACAATACCTAAACAAAACACAGTAAAACTTCAGAGTACCTATTAATGAAATTAATACATTATAAGACTTTAGAAAAGAAAAGGTGCTTACAAGGAAACTGAGGCCCAAGTAATCAAATGATTTGTCCAAGACAACACAAGTGAATTACAGCTGAGGAGAGAGTAGGTTAATGCTGTTTTCAGCACTGAGTTGGAAGTATGATACTTGGGCATCTTGAGAAATGGCTGATCTTTAATCAACTAAGAAATCTCATCATGTCTACCAAATCTCTCATACTTATGCTAGAAGGATGATTTCAGAGTTACAACTCAAGTGCTAGATGGAGCCAGAAGAAATACATAAATTAGATGTAATTGTATTACCTGTAAGGATTGTCATCTTCTTAAATTGGAATAACAATGAAAGACCAGAATTGTATCATCTCAAACAAGACAATAATGATAAAGACTTTACAAAAGAATTAAAACTGCAGATGAGCCAGGCATATGGCATATACTTGACATCCCAGCTACTCAGGAGGCTGAGACAGGAAGATCATTTGAACCCAGGAGTTCAACACCAGCCTGAGCAACTTAATGAGATCACATCACAAGTCAGGAATGAAGAAGAAGGCAGATGCATTTGTAAAACCAGATCCAAAGATAAGACAAAGAAATGCAAATCAAAACAACGAATGAGGGAAGCTGGAGAGATGTCAATTTCAAACCAGACAGAATTAGTTTGTGCATAAGTTAAATATAAGTGCCCATTGCCTCACGACCAGCCCTTCTGTAAATGATGGAGGTTCCACTTCCAGAAAGTATAAGCTGTGAGTGAAGTTCAGTGCATCCTGTTGGTGTCCTGAGTACAAATTAATTTCTGCATCCAGTCTAATCTTTCTGGTTGACAAGTAACTGTAGTGCACCTACACAGCAACTCCTGCCCCGGTCCCACCCATATCTTGCTTTGGGTGGCATAATATTCTTTAGTGAATATAATTTAACTATAGAAGCTTTAGAATTAGGTATATGAAATAAATTAAATCTATGATATTAAAAAAAATCTACGTATACTTAGTCTCTAAAGTCTTTGCTACAATTAAGAAAAGTCATCTTAATAAATCCTCATTGTCATCATCCTCATTCAGTTCCTCAAATGTAAATCTTTCCTGGCATAACAACAATAATTTCTGCCTCCAGATAGTTTAATCAGATCAAACCTAGATTTCTAGGTGAGATACTTTCCTTTGTTCCACTTCCTTTATTCTTTAATCACCATCCCACATTTGGTCAAAATTTCATCTAACCTGTTCTCCTTAGTTACCTATATCCACACTGGATTGTGAGTTGGATAAAAACTTCAATCTGCTCATTTTATTGTTAGTAACCTGCACAGAACAGTAGTCAGCAGTGATGTCTGCTCAAAAACAATACAAGTTCTGCATCCATCTTGCCCTAATTCACTTGTCCCTCTTCTCCTTTTTCTGTTGTGTGTATATTGTGCATTCATAGTATTTTCCCTGTATTATCCTGTTTTGTCAGCACTTAGAAGGGAAGTACTGTCATAACTATCTCTTTATCATCAAGTCACTTAATTTAATGCCTTACCAGAAAATAACAACTATTTACTAAAAGAACAGATTAAATTTATTAATTTAATTTTAAATCCAAGTAGAAGTATCAAGTAGTGTCTGGAAATGTCTGATTGAATCTAGGGTATAAAAATCATTCACAGGACAGTGGCTGCTGAAATCATAACAGGATGAGCTATTTAAGGACAAATGGTGAAAGAGAAAAATATAGGGATAAGGACTCATACACTAAGAAGCATTATATTTATTCAAATATATTTAAATTACTATTATATATCAAGAATTAGTGAAGGCAACAGAGGAATAAATGTCCTATATAAAAGTTAATAGTATGGGTAGAAACATATCACTTTCTAAAGGAAGATTTAAGAGTCACATCACGATCTGCCATGTTCCTTTTCCTGTCTTGTCTACCACGGAATCACATGAGGTGGAGCTCTATTATCTTCAATCTCTGAGAAACAGCAATGTCGAGAGATCAACTTCTGAGCCATGATGAACACACAGTGTGAGCAAGAAATAAACAAGTGTGGTAAATCACTGAGATTTGGGGGGTTTTGTTTTGATGTTAGGGTTTTACTATAGCACAATTCAACCTACCCTACACTCAGAAAGGAACTTAGGGAATGAAGGATGGTCTCCTAAACTTTGGAACATCTACACTGAGATCTGCAGAATGAACAGGAGCCAATGCATGGGAAGTGGGGTAAGAAAGTAGTCTAGGAAGAGTGTACTTAACATTATGAGGCAGAGAGATGAGAAAATTCAGGAATGCTGCAGGCATGGATAATAGTCAATAAGGATTAAAATGAAGAGGTGATGTGCTGATGCGGTGCATGGGGGAGTGGTGGGTGAACGATGAAACAGAAGAGGTGATGAATGAGGCTGGACACAGAGAAGCTTACAAATTTTTTATGAGTTGTAACTTTATTGTTAAGGCAATAAAAAGCCATTATAGTGTTTGAAGCATAGCCACACATGATGGCTCACGCCTGTAATCACAGCACTTAGGAGGCAGAAGCGGGAGGACTGCGATGAGTTCGAGGCTCGCCTGGGCTACATAGTGAGTTTGGGACCAGTCTGATCTACAAAGCGAGACCTTGTCTCAAAAAAAAAAAAGTGTTTTAAGCATGGATTGAAATTAAGGTTTATAATTATGTTTTAGAAACATTTTTCTGGACAACGTACAGAAAAGCACTTGAGGGCAATATACTTTGAGATCATGGAACATTCTAGGTGAAAAATGATGGTAGCCTAAAAGTGGGAATGCTGAGAAGTGCACAGCTTCTAAAAATTTAGGAGGTAGAATAGAAAGGATTGTTAGTGCATGAATGTGGTGATGTGAAAGAAACAGGTGTCCAAGATACTTCCCCATCTGGAAGGTAAATGAAAACACACAGGACAGTGGAAAATCTAAATGGAGAGTAAGTCATGAGTACATCTGAAGAAGATACAGTGTACCAGAGCTCTTAAGCTATTTCTCCCCTCAGCCGCAAGGAAGAGAAGATGGCAACAGGATATTTTTCATCTCTTGACACATAATGCTGGCTCCTTTTGGTTTTGATTTGGTATATTCAAAATGTTGGAAAAATCTACAAGTAGTTCTGCACAGCTTCTTTGCCTTTTTTGAACACTAGGCCAATATAGCAGCCAATGTAATTTCTTACAAACTCATATGATCTCCTGGAATCACTGACAATAATGGTTGGTTTTTCCAAACCCTTTTCTTAAAATCTTTGAGGCAAAGATATACTGTTTTTCAGGCTGTGAGATCATGGGTGAGTGCCACAGAGGGCTGGGATGCCAGGGCCTCATATGGTTGCAGTACAGTAGTTCTACATTTTCCCTGAATCAGCCCTTCTTCACTCTCAAAACAATATACAGTTTACATAGTGAGTCTCAGACCAACTCAGGGCCTCAGAGGAGACCTACTCAGGACACTTCTTGGGTCTAAACTGATGATAAACTCCCCAGTGGTAAGTAATTCACCAAATTCTCAGATACTGTAATCCACAAAGCATTACAAATCAATGCTCCATTGACTATATAGCTACTTATAAGATTTTAGAAGAAAAATACCTACAGCACTCATTGAACATAGTGGGGTTTTGTTGTTGCTGATTTTTACAGGCAGCTCTCAGTGTACTTATTAATTACTATCACAGACAGACACTCACAGCTAACTCTTCTAATGTACTAACCATGACAAAGCCTGTGCAATACCAGTTGTAACTTGACTGGTTTCAATTGACTAGTCAACTGAAACTCCTCTGGGTAGTTACTCTGCTCTAATTTAAATATGTACTTCACTTCTTACACAGACAATCTCTTCCTTATCTGGTCCCTAGTGTGAGGTCATCCTTCTTCCTCTGTGTCTGTGATTTCTGTTTAGTCCTCTCAAAAACTGTTTCCTGGCTGCAGTCTCTTGCAGAATGCTCACTAAGATGAGACTCAGATTTGACTAGCAAGCACATGAGATGCACTGCCAGACTGAAGTCGGGTGAGATATTTACACACAGTGCTGGAAGATTCTACAGATAAACCCCCAAAGCAGGAAGTACTAGAAGAAGAGATATAGAGAAAGTCAAATCATACAAACTCTCCTAATCAGAACATCATAACTTGCCATCACTAAGAGCACAGTGCAGACATGCTGCCCCAGAGAAATGATGGCATAACACAGAGGCAGCGAGGTGGTCTGAAGCTGGAGATAGGCGTTCTATTTCAGAGTGTTTAGAGAAATCAAGCTAAAGAATATACACTCATCTTAGTTTTATTTGGGAATTTCCTGAAGAACAGGTGAAGTTACTGGCATAGTGAAAAGTCAGGAAAAAATTTTTAAAAAGCAAAATAATAAGAAACAGTGGCACAGAGTTCAGGATAGAAATACTGAGGTCTACTATAAAGGATGAAGACCACCTCCAGAAAACAGAGATTCCTGCAAGTTAGCTGTGTACACAGTAAGATTGTCAGCATTAAATTCTAGGTTACTATCTCTTTTGCTTGCAGACAGACAGGACAACACAGATTTAGGTGTCAGAACTCAAGGCAAGAGGACGCTGAACACATTCTAAGCCCTGAGGAACAGGAGAGACGGGCTCTTGGGGTGTAGGAGTTGAAAGCAGGTCTGCATATGCTACAGGCCACTGCAACTTCTTCAAACACAGAGCTTACTCTGGAATCTTAGGCAAGCCAGGTCCACCTGTGAGTAGGGGTGGGGCAACAGCTGCAGGCTCTGGAGTCACACGAATGCAAATGAAAGCATGCCAGCTTTAACTTCATGTTAATCCTAGCCTTTCAGAATCACAAACCAAGCAAAGTGTGTTCTAAGTACATTGTCCTCCATTTTCTATAACCTCTTTAGTACTCCTAGGTAAAGGAAGCCAAGTTCTCTGGTTCTTTTAGGAGCTGAAAGAATTCACCTCAATTCTGAAGTAGTTGGCATGAAGAACCTAAACCCAGTTTGTAGAAATCTGATGACAGTAGGAATCTAATGGCTTAGAAAATCCTTAATGTAGTAAATCTGTCAGCAATTAGTTAAGCATACTCAGATCATATTTGGTAGCATATAAAAATGTAAATGAGCAAATTTAAATTGGTGTTATCAGTAATAATCTCTAGTTTCTAAAAATAATTGGGAGTAGACCAAGCAAACATTAGCTGTCTTCTAATGAAACTGCCTCAGGAAGTGGACCTAAAGTTTTGGCAAAGCATTTAAACTTTCTTGTGTTGACCTTAAAATCTCCCTGCTTTTCAGGAAAAAAATTACATTTCACATCACACGATCCACTGAATGAATATGGATAATACTGTAAAAAGTTGCCAAGTCTGAAAGTTCTGTAACATCTTCTTTTATGCGTCAACTGACACAAATGTAAAAAGATACAGTGTATGAACAAAATGACAACAAACATCCACCTCCCAGACATAGAGCGACCTGCAGTAATGTCTAGAGTATCCACTTTTCTCAGTTAATATGTGCACAAACTTCGACAAATCAGCTACTTGATATATTAGGATGTTAACCAAAAGGATCCAAATTCTGTTGCTTAGTAACTGCTGTCAAAAGATCCAATTTCTAGCTCTCCTCTTTGTATAGGCTAAACCATGAAAAGAGGAGGATTAGGCACTATGATTCTGTTCTGTGCAGACTACAATTTGCAGTGGGATTTACAGGAGGATATTCAAAGAAGATTATTTCTTTCTTGCAAAGCTAGTGGAAAGGAAAATTTCTTCCATTAATTTCCAATCCTTTGAAAATAAGACTATATCATGTTATTAATGAATATATTTTTATAAATCATTGATATTTTAAATTTTATTCGAACAATTTACTTGTATCCAATTTTACTATTTCATCTCTGTACTGACTATGAAGCTGGAAAGCATAAAGACTAGGTAATTAGCTAAAATTAAACTCTATTGCTTTGTTCTTTTGTTCATTCAATGTCACTAGGAACTATTAAAATATTTTTTTAAAGCACAGACACAAAAAATGGATAAAGAAGTTAACATGTAAACAGATCCAGTTTGGGACGCAAACAGAAAATAGGACAGAAGAGGACTCTCTGAAAACCTCAAATCTCGCAATGGAACATACGGCACATTCACCCCCCTCTCACCTGCCCCGTGTGAGGCTAAAGCTTCATATGTACTTTAGCACTGTTGAGGAGTTTACACACGGAGAGGATATATGGGCCAATTAAGAGAAGCACAAGGCAAATTTTAAATTAATTGAGAATAAACAACTTTCATATATTTTAGCAACATCTTTTGTGAAAAAGAAAAAACAGCAAAATTATAATGAATCTCATATACTCCTTAAATTAACCCTAACAACCCTCTGTACTGACAAAAATCCTTACCTTGGTGTAAGTAATAAAACAGTACAATATATAAGATACTTTGTGAATTAACTAATTCAGACCACCCTTCTTTAACAAAAATGGATTATATTATTTGTGAGCTTCACAAACTATTGTCATTGTAAAATATTTTTAATGGTCTTTTAACTTTTAGTAATTAAGATGTAGCTTTAAGATGTAACCTTTTTTGCCTAACAAATTGGTAAAAAGTACTTTAGTAACTTTAAGTGAGGATGAGAAATTCAAGAAATTCATACTTTCAAGAGATAGAGTTATATAAACTAATACAACTTTCTGAAGGAGTGGGCTTTGTAAATCATTAGTTATCTTTAAAAAAAAGATAAGGCCTTGGTATATAATCCAGGCTGGCCTGAAATTCACTCTGTAGCTCAAGCTGGTCATGAACTTGAGATCCTTCTTCCTCCGCCTCTAAGTGTTGAGACCACCAGCATATAATACCATGCCTGGCTCAATCACTGATATCTTTATGTAACTTTTTTTTATTTTTTATTTTTTTGAGACAGGGTCTCACTTTGTAGTTCAGGCTGGCCCTGAGCTCAGCCTCCAACTCACATCACAGCAATCCTCCTGCCTCTGCCTCCCAAGTGCTGGAATTATAGGTGTGAGCCACCACGCCTGGCACTATGGTATGTAGTACTGGTTGCTGCTGGGTGTGAGTCTCCACACCCAGTATTATATATGGTTACCAGGGGATCGAACCTGGGCCCTTGCTCTTGCAAGACAGGCACTGGAACAACTGAGCTAAATCCCTGGCCCTCTTTATGTAACTTTTGATAGCAATACATGCCAAAATCTTTCAAATATTATTTTTTCTTTAGCAAACCTATTCTAAGAATCTATCCTAAGAAAATAAGCAGAAATGTACATGCAAAAATAATGTGGCAAAACAACAGCTATACTTTATTGAGTATACATTATGTCCCAGGTACTACATTACCTTACATAAATTACTATTTCATTTAAACGCCATAATAACCTTATGAGGCAGGTATCTTCATTTTACAAAGAAAGAAATAGAAGCTTACAGGTCACAAAGTCAGTAAGTATGGTAGGGGAGGGAATAAAATTCAGATCCGTGTGAATCCTGAACCCAAATGTTCAGTCGTATGATGCTAATCTAAGAAAAATCTAATAAGGGGCCAGGGAGTTAGCTCAGTGGTTCTGGCGCCTGTCTTGCAAGCGCAAGGACCTGGGTTCGATCCCCGGCAACCACATACCATACTGGGTGTGGAGACTCACCCCAGCAGCAATCAGCACCACGTATCACAGTGCCGGGCGTGGTGGCTCACACCTGTAATACCAGCACTTGGGAGGCAGAGGTAGGAGGATTGCTGTGATGTGAGTTGGAGGCTGAGCTCATGGCCAGCCTGAACCACAAAGCGAGACCTTGTCTCAAAAAACCTTAAAAAAAAGAAAAATCTAATAAGAAAACAAGGGGCAATGATTTCCCTTCTTTGATAATTCTATAAAACACTTGTAACTGTGAGAAAAATAATAGCTGAAATGTCCAATAAAAACAGATTGGTTAAATTGATATATACAGCTTTAACCTAATATGATATGGAAATATGTTTTGGTGACACTTAAAAAAACTCATAATATCCTAAGCGAAAGACGGAATTCAAAAAATGTATCCATGATTTCTAATACAGTATGTGAGTGTGTGTGTGTGTGTGTGTGTGTGTGTGTGTGTAGAAAAAAGAAACGAAGAACAAATACAGATTTAAACTTTCTTCTATGTCCTTTTCTGTGTTTTCTAAATCATTTTCATTATCAGAAAAGGCTGTGAAACTTAGAAGGAAAGAAATGTTTTCTCCAGAATGATAAGTCATTATACATTATTTGTATTTTGCAAAAAAAAGTTAAAGCATTTTCCTATTCTCAGCTGAAAAATGTATGGACAAGAACAGTGGTAGGAGGTAAAATAGAACAGCTAAAGAATGGCATTTATATTTCATTTTCAAAAACAACCTGGAAGACTTAGCATCTTTAAACTGGTTTGAGTCCTCAGGCTGTTGTCAACCTATCATTAGGTAACAATGTGAAAACTATTTGCAGGGAAAGATTTGTAATATTTCCAATATATTTCCAAGACACCTATGCTTCATTCTTTTCTCTGTTCTGAACTTTGGTTACAGAGAATAATATTTCCTCCCCTGAGGAAAAATCAAATCATCTAATATGAACTTATTACACTGTTGAAAAAGCAACAATTTGTGTAGAGTGCATGGATGAACCAGACAGTGAATCATGAATTGAAATGATTTTGAATAAGCTTGTAGAGACACTTATTTTTATATTCCTTAGCCTTCTACTCATCTAAAACCACCTTGAAAGGCTTCAACAATTTACAGATTAAATCATAAGTTATTAAGCCATTAATTTAACCATTTAAGCCTCTAAAATCAGTGTATATTACCTTTCCCCTTCAAGTCAATTTGCAAGAGATTAAAATCATAAAAATGATAATATCTCACACTCACAGAGCGGCTTTGATCTGTAGAAGGATAAAGTACTTTTAAAAAACTTTATAAAATAACTAGGACCATCCACCCACATTTTGGAGTACATCTGAGGTAGAAGCTGGCAGCTGGTGAAAAGCAAAGGAGTAATTTACCATCTGCACAGAAGACTACTACTTTTGAACAAGCAAAGGAATAGGTGATTTAGAGAAATGCAAACAGTATTAGCTTTTTAATCAAGTTGGAAGTTTATCAGCCCCATATACCAAGGGCTATTATTTGTTTATTTATAGATGAGTTCTCACTGTGTAGCCCAGGGTGATTTTGAAGTGATGGTAGTCCTCTTGCTTCAGCCTCCAGGGTGCTGGGATTAGAGGCATGTACCACCACACCCAGATCCAAGGACTATTACTTATTACTTGTCCCCTCAGGAGTCCCTAGGGTTTTTTTTCTAGAAGGAAATAAACATGGGGGTAGGGTGGGGACAAAGTTGTAGCTTTGTATATAGTACCAACCCTGCATATAAAAGCCTCCTGGGGAAGATAGGTACTATCGATTTCATCTCAGAAACAGGACTATGCTCTCCCAAGATTTTTCTTTCTCTGCTATTTTCCTCTCATTTACATTCAGTTTCAAAAGTCTTTATATAGAGCATTGTAAATCTTGATGTTTCAGTGCTCTGGCTGAACTCCAGCTTCCTGCATCTACTGCAAGCACTCATCACAAACAGTTTTCTGCCACCTGCAAAAACAACAGATGAACTTCTCAAACCTGTATGTCTGACAGTCTGCTTCTTTTTGAATGTACTTTTTCTTCTAGTCTCTTTCTTAAAGGAAAAAAAAGTGTTTCTACCCTACATCACCATAGTGAGTGCTAGGAGCTCACTGTGGCACTGAAGCTGTCTTTAGCAGCAGCACTTCAATTCCTAAGGCTCTCTCTCTACTTTGGCTTAGATTTTTCTATATCAGTTCATATGTATAAAAATTCAAGCATACACAAAATAATTTCAATATTTCAGTTGGATATAAAAAATAATTTCTGCACTACTTGGGAGCATACAAAGCTGGCATATTAAAGGCAACAATGGGCTACCAAGTGAGATGAACAGCTGTTCTAGCTTAATCACTGGCTTTGTTTTGGAAGAGCAGTCTATTTAACGGAATCGATAATTCTAAATGCCTCCTTTGGCACTTGCTTGAATGTACAAGAGAAGGCCAGATAATCTGACAGTGCTTTCAGCTCTAGAATTTTGGTCTTTGTTGTTCTAATTTTACAGATGTTTCAAAATGGCCATATTATGAAGGTGATAAATAGTACCTAGAAAAAGGAAGAAGAATGAGTACTACTAAGTACTACTAAGTAATAACACTACTAAGTTACCAAGTAACTCTGACTGTTACCCTGTACAATCGTTCTTTCTATAAGGGTTTCTGAGAGTATCTTCCTAGTTATATATCTATGTTCTCTTCTTAACCTAATCCGGAACAGTTTGACTTTGTACATTAATAAAGAATTTAAAAAACTAACTATACTTCTTCTTTTAAGCAAATGATATAAATTTAAGAGATGAGGGCTGGGGATTTAGCACAGTGGGTTCAGCGCCTGTCTTGCAAGCACAAGGGCCCAGGTTCGATACCCAGTAACCACATACCATACTGGGTGTGGAGACTCACACCCAGCAGCAACCAGAACCACATACTACAGTGCCGGGGAGTGGTGGCTCACGCCTGTAATCCCAGCACTCGGAGGCAGAGGTAGGAGGATTGCTGTGATGTGAGTTTGAGGCTGAGCTCAGGGGCAGCCTGAACTACAAAGCAAGACCCTGTATAAAAATATTTTAAAAAAAAATTAAAAATTAAAAAAAATAAATTTAAGGGATGAAAATTAATTTTAATAAATACGAAACAAAGTAATTTGGAAGATACTATTTTAAAAAGTGCATAAAAGTACATTAGAAAGTAAATTTGTGGGATATAGCTCAGTAATAGAAAGCTTGCCTACGGTTCAATCCTCAATAACACACACACACAAAGACACACACACATGAAGGAGGTGGGGGAAAGGAGGGTGAAAAAGAAGGCAGGCAAAGTTAAAAAAAAAAACAAAAACAGGTCTATATTTTCCCCCAAATTCTGCTGATAATTTTAGCACTTAAAAACAGGGTTGCTATGGGTTTTACATTTATCTGTACAAAAGTATACATACATGGTTATATATTTGTGTGCACATGCTCACACACAGACATCTAAGAGACAGGAAATTAAAATGAAACTAAAAATCTTGATACCTTCTTCATGGCCTGACACTTGGCTGTCTCTGAAAAGCCAATCATCTTATCAGGAGAACAGATCTTGATGAAGGGGAAGTTGGATTCCTCTGCAATTTTTGCAGCTAGAGCAGTCTTCCCACTGTGAGGAGGGCCTGCGTGAAGATATGAGCAAGGTAGGGGAAAAAAGCCAACCTAAGCAAAGAGGAATCAAACAAGTTTAAACTTTTATCCAAGACATACTGAAGTCTCAACTGGTTGCTCATTAACATTTCCTAACAGTTTCGTCGCAGACATGTTTCCTTTTATTTATTAGCAACAAAACTTAATGAACTGATTAGCATTTCTCAAAAACATGGTGAAATACCTGCCTCTTTGGTTTCTCACATAGACTTTTAATCTTTCAAATTTCTGGCTAAATATGTAGTGTAAGGGTTTTGCTTCTTAAAAACAGAATGCATTCAAATATGTATCAGTAATTGTATTATTCTATCAAATCATTTGTTTACCAACAATACAAAAAATCTTCTTAGCAGATACTGGGAGCAGGGAAAAGCTGTCTGATTAGAAGCAAATGTATCATAAAAAGGTAAAATTCTAAAGACTCAGGCCTTCTCATAAAGGCAATCAAATCTATAAAGTTTCCCTGCATTTAGATGACCCCATCTTTCCCTCTTGTACATTAGCAAATGTGCCTCTCTTCCATACATAAGCCAGTCAATCTTCCCTTACCATCTTCTTGGGAAGTTGACATTACAGACTGCTCCTCTTTTCCAGTTGTTCAGCCTCTTTCTGAAAGCTTTTTTGAAGCCTTTTCAACAACATTTAAACATGCTCTGGTCTGACAGTTCAATAAGTAAAATAAGAACATTCTGGATTTCATATCATACAAGCTGCTGCATTTGTCATCCATACTCATCGCACTATCACTTCTACCTTCACTACATGGATCAGGCTCCCATCAAGGTCACCAGTGACATTAATGTCACCAACTCTGTCTCTGCTGTTCTCTTAGCATTTGGTACAAGTGATGATGACCCTCTTTTTTGGAATACTGCATCTTTATTTTCATGATTTCTGTGACAGTATATTCTTCCTTCTCCTCCACTTCTGCTGGCTCCTGCTCAGTCTCTTGTCAATTCCTCCTGCTCTTTGAGTCCTATACTGTTAACACACCTGAGAGATAAGCTCTAAGGCCCCTTTGCATCTCAACTCACATTTTTTCTTTCTTGTCTTTCTTTTCTCTTTTGGTGGCAAAGGGGATTGAACACAGATCTTTTTAAAATTTTGAGACAGGGACTTGTTCCAGCCCACGCTGGGCTGGAACTTGCAATCCTCCTGCCTCAGTTTTCCTGAGGGATTACATGTGTGAGCCACTGTTGACTGGCACCACACCCTTCCTGTACATGAGTCCATCTACACCTTGGTTTGAAGGCAGTGTGTCCATTTATAAATCACACATCTATTGTCATCTAGACCACTCTTTTGAGTACCAAGGCTACACTCCAATAGGACTTTCTTTCTTTTTTTTTTTTTTTGAGACAGGGTCTCGCTTTGTAGTTCAGGCTGGCCTTGAGCTCAGCCTCCAACTCAAATCACAGCAATCCTCCTGCCTCTGCCTCCCGAGTGCTGGGATTACAGGCGTGAGCCACCACACCCGGCACTGTGGTATGTGGTACTGGTTGCTGCTGGGGTGAATCTCCATGCCCAGTACTATTATGTGGTTACCGGGGATTGAACCCAGGCCCTTGTGCTTGCAAGACAGACGCTGGAACCACTGAGCTAAATCCCCGGCCCTCCAATAGGACTTTCAATATTTCTAATTTGATTATTCTATAAATACCTAGAATTTATTCGAAATCGAACTCATGAT
Source organism: Petromus typicus (assembly GCA_004026965.1). Classification (NCBI taxonomy): domain Eukaryota; kingdom Metazoa; phylum Chordata; class Mammalia; order Rodentia; family Petromuridae; genus Petromus; species Petromus typicus. The sequence continues at coordinate 29,637 of PVIR01017171.1, forward strand.
CTTTCTCCTTGAAATGCTTTTCACAAGTATTTTCAATCTTAACAAACAGTATTTATTCAACTGTGTAATGTTCAAAACCTGGAGGTTATGTTTGACATTTTTGTCCATATTTAATCTGACCAGTATTTCTAAATGTTAGCTTCCCTATCAACAAGATAGTGATAACAACAGCATCTACTGTCATAGGACTGAAGTGAAGTTTAAATTAGATAATGCATCTATAAAGAACTAGTAGATTAATTGGCAAATGGGCTAAAAGAATGTTAGCTTATGATTAATAATTAATAATTTTTATCAAGTCCTTTTTATTCTACTTATTTTTCAAGTTAGTCTACTTATCTCCAGCTCCACTGCCACATTACCTCAAACCACAAGCAGCTTTAACACAAGGCAACTTCTTCTAACCAGTAGTTCTCTGATGTCATTTTGCCTTTCCAATTCATTTCCCATCATAAAGCATTTGAAATAACTTAAAAATAAAAGTCTGATCAGGCTGAGGATTTAGCTCAGTGGTTCTGGTGTCTGCCTAGCAAGCTCAAGGTCCTGAATTTGATCCCCAGTACCACATATCACAATGCTGGGCGTGGTGGGTCATTCCTGTAATTCCAGCATTCAGGGGGCAGAAGCAGGAGGATTGCTGTGAGTTTGAGGCCAACCTGGGCTATAGTGAGTGCAGGGCCCTCCTGAACTACAAAGTGAGACCCTGTCTCAAAAACAACACCCCCCCCCAAAAAAAAAACTGATCACATCATTTTATTGCTTAAAACCCTACAAATGGCTTTCCACTGTCCTAACATACAGTCTAAGATAGATAAGTCTTTTAACATAAAAGACTTACTCACGAGATGAGAATCAGCTGCCATGTACTGCAATTCCTCAATCCTCTGTCTGGAGCTCCTTCCTACCCAGTGATGTTTTATATGCTAGTCCCTAAATCCAGAATATCAGTTTTACAATCTGCCCACCTTATTTCTCAGGCTCTGGCTTACTGTGGTTCTCCCAGGGGGCTCTCACCCCCTGACCCAATGGGCTAGGTTTCCTTGCCACTGACTCACGAACTTTTCTGTTGTCATACTAACTACAACTATAAGATAAATATTGATGAACAGAATGTCCTTTCCTTCTTATAAAATTCTAACTGATCCTTCAAATACTAAATTAAACATTATCTCTAGTTTTCTCTATCATTAACAAAATGACTTGCATTCATACATAATTTCTTACATATACAATGTATTTAGGAATTTTTTTACAAGTTTTCTTTCATGACCAGACTGAACATTTGAATGTCTTTCTATCTGCAGCAACTAGTTCAATCTCTAAAATATAGTAATTAGTAAATATTTATTTGAGTCAAGGTCTGTGTGGTATCATCCAGTCTATTAAGTACCAAAGAAATTTTGATACAATCCTACAGGAAAATTAGTTGCTATTGTTCATCAATAACATTCCACCCCAAGAAAATTTTCATTTGTATAAATATCAGTATGCAATATGGGTTATTATTTTTAGGTCACACACCAGGTTTAGGACTAGAAATCATTTACCTTGCAGAATGTGCCAAATGGCTTTTTAAAGTACATTGAAAAAAGAACTTTTAAGGTCATCTCATCCTTTCTCACCTTCCAAAAGGACGCTAACCAGTGGTGTACGATCACTGTTTTTTGTCTGCTGGACCAAAAGCTCCCCATCATCCAGAACTCGAGTAACTGGGTCACCCCATTTGATGATTCCATTCATAATGTAACTTGCATAATCCTCTTGATTTGTTCCAAATGCCTGGAGAGAAAAGGCATAGTTTAAAGCATTTTGAGAAGTAGTGTTAAAAACTAAAAACACTCCTTTTCTTCTCCATTGAGTTGTAATGTGCTTAACCCCATTCCTTACCATATTTTTCCACAAGCCTTTTAGGATTGAGCAATTCTTGGCCACAAGACAATATAAAGATCATTCCATTGCCCAATTTGGGTAAAAACTGGTAATAAAATCAGATACAACTGTAAAAGCAGATATTGGGAAAGAACCAACCTGTATCTATAAGAACTGCACATGAGATAACAAACATATTTATGTATCAAGGCCATTATCTTACTGTATCAAGTTGGAAATGTTACCACTGTTTTGTTCTACTTGGAATCTGATTTTTCTTTTTATTCCTATGTTCTGTACTAATAGGTTGGTTCTAATAAACACACAAACCTCTTGAAAAAAAGTAAAACACTGAAAGATACAAAAGATGAGTAAAGCTGGGAGTGCCTGTAATCCCAGTACTCTGGGAGGCTAAGGCAGGAGGACTGTAAATTCAAGCTCAACCTGGACAACTTAGTGAGACTTTATATCAAAATAAAGGGTAAAAAGGGGTTAGGGATGTACCTCTGTGCAAAGGTCCTGAGTTCAACCCCAGTATCGAAAGAGAGAGAGAGAGAGAAAGAGGGGTGAGGGTGTAATACACACTTAATATACACTAAGTATCAACACTAATGGAAAATATAGATTCTAGGCTCAGATTCTACCACAGCCTTGGTAATAATCATAATTATAATTTTTGAAAGCATGTTCCAGTATGTTTAGTCTCTATAAAGTATGCAGATTGTGGCCATTTTGTTAAGAACAAAGAGAAAACAGTGTGGTGGCTCTTCAGACATGAAAATAAAAATACTACAGGACCTAGGTATTCCACTTCTGGGTTTTACCCAAAAAAGCAGATAAGGAGGCTGGGGATTTAACTAAGTGGTTCTAGTGCCTACCTTGCAACCACAAAGTCCCATGTTCAATTCCCTGGACCACCAAAATCAAACAAACAACCCCCCAAAAGCAGTTAACTGATTCTTGAGGAGATATCTGTACAGCTGTGTTCACAGCAGCATTATTTATATTAGCTAGGATATGGAAGCAACCCAAGAGTTCAAGGCTAGACAAATGGTTAAGAAAAATGTGGTATGTACATGCAATAGAATATTATTCAGCCTTTAAAAACAAGAAAATTTTGATACTGTATATGCTGCAATATGCACAAAACTTGAGAACCTTGGCCTGGGAATTTAGCTCAGTGATTCTGGTGCCTGTCTTGCAAGTGCAAGGAGCTGGGTTCGATCCCTGGTAACCACATACAATACTGGGTATGGAGACTCATGCTCAGCAGCAAACAGTACCACAGACCACAGTGCCGGGCGTGGTGGCTCACACCTGTAATCCCAGCACTCGGGAGGCAGAGGCAGGAGGATTGCTGTGATGTGAGTTGGAGGCTGAGCTCAGGGCCAGCCTGAACTACAAAGCGAGACCCTGTCTCAAAAAACAAAAAACAAACAAACAAAAAAACCCCCAAAAAACAAACAAACAAAAAAACCCTTGAGAACCTTATGTTAAATGATGTAAGTCAGTCTCAAAATGACACATACTGTTTGATTTCACTTATATGAGCTGCTTATAGCAGAAATTCTAGAAAGAGGAGAAACATGATTGTCAGAGGCTAGGAAGGAGGGGAAAATAGGAGTTATTGTTTAATGGATCTAGATTTGTGAGATAAGTAGAGGTAATGGTTACAAGACATTATGAATGTGTTTAATACCACTAAACTGAACACTTAAAATGGTTAAGATGGTAAATTATGTGTATTTAACCAAAAAGCAAAAGAATACATCCATAATTTAGGCAAATAAAATAAAAAATAAATAATGTGACAGAAAAAAAAAAGATTATGAATAGCATTTCAAAGAAATGCAAAAAAATACATAAAAAGAACTGCTTAATTTCAAAGTAATGTGTGAATGGAATACCATGGAATTTATGTCCAACTGAATGAGAGAAATCAAGTCAGTTAAAAACACCACTGGACAGGGCTGAGATTTAGCTCAGTGGTTCCAGCACCTGTCCTGCAAGTGCAAAGGCTGGAGTTCGATCCCAGGTAACCACATACAACAATGTCAGGTGTGGTGACTCACGCCCAACAGTCATCAGCACCACATACCACAGCGCTGGATAGTGTTGGGTGTGTTGGCTCATGCCTGTAATCCCAGCACTTGGGAGGCAGAGGGAGGATTGCTGAGTTAAGGACAAGCCTGAACTACAAAGCAAGACCTTTTCTCAAACAAAACAAAACAAAAAACAAAAAAAAACCACTGAAAAAGATGTAAAACAAGAGTATTTTTCCTAGGTTTTTGCAGATAGTAATAATTAGTTCAACCTCTTGTGGAAAACAATTAAAAATTATTTTTTTTAGAGTTGGATGTTCATGTAACTACAACCTGATAATTTTATCCCTAAATATATACATGTAAGAGAAACTCACTGAAGAATATTTACAATGGCATTTGTTGTAATAAAAAACTGGTAATATTTCCAATGCTGACTGACAGAAAATGGATAAACTGTGGTGGTCATACAATGATGCTAGTCAGTAATGAAAATGAATGGAAATCACACATTTTTTTCCTGCAGTACTAGATTCTGAACCCAGGACCTTGGTACTAAGCTATATCTTGGTTCTATCCATCCATCTATCTAGTTATTTATTTATTAGTACCAGAGATCGGACTCAGGATTTTGCACTTGTGAGGCAGGTGCAGTACCACCAAGCTATATCTCCAGCCCTGTTTTTTATTTTGAGATAGTGTCTTGCTTTTGCTAAGTTATCTAGGTTGAGCGCAAAGTTGTATCTTCCAGATTTAGCCTCTCAGAATGCTAGGATTACAGGTATACACCCCATGTCCAGCCAGCTATGAATGACTCTAGGTAATTAAAATATTAAATGAGATAGCAGCTCCCAGAAAGTTACAAACTTCCTATTTTATTTTATACATATGTATAAGCTGACAGCTGTCAGAAATTAAAAAACAAGGGGCCGGGGATTTAGCTCAGTGGTTCCGGCGTCTGTCTTGCAAGTGCAAAGACCCAGGTTCGATCCCCGGTAACCACATACCATACTGGGCGTGGAGACTCACGCCCAGCAGCAACCAGTACCACATACAGCAGTGCCAGGCATGGTGGCTCATGCCTGTAATCCCAGCACTTGGGAGGCAGAGGCACGAGGATTGCTGTGATGTGAGTTTGAGGCTGAGCTCAAGGCCAGCCTGAACTACAAAGCGAGACCCTGTCTCAAAAAAACCTAAAAAAAAAAAGAAATTAAAAAATAAGATTAATCAAATTTTGTGTATCTGAGGTCTATCTGAAAAAAAAACTATGTAAGAAGCATCTGTAATACTGGTTATAATGGTATTTGTCTCCTAAGTTACTCCTACAGTTACCGTCATTCATACATCAGTCAACATGGATACTTACTGGTTTGATATCATTTTCCAAAGAAGCAAGGAAGTCTCCTCTTGTTACTTGAAGGCTCTCTGCTTTCTCCATGTCCACTTCCACTTTTGTACTGGCCTAAGTAGGAATGAACACAAAATGTAAGGACTTTCAAGATTTAGGCATAATTTTAGCTAAAGACTATAATATAATATCTAAAAATTAAAAAATATATTTTCATAAATAAAAAACTCAAATATTTGCAAACTGCATGTATTAAAAGGGATTACACCCCAAAGACCCAGAGAATCCTTAAAATTCAACAACACAAAACCTCAAGAACTTAAATAGAAATTTCTACAAAACACACAAATGATCAAAACATACAAGATGCTTGACATCATTAATCATTAAAGAAATGTAAATCAAAATTATGAGATTTCACCTTATATGCATTAGTATGTCTAACACTAAAAAAGAACAAGAACAGAAAACAATGTGTTGACAAGGATATAGAGGAAATGATATATATATATTATTGGGAAAATATGAAATATTTTCATATTGGATA
>PVIR01017172.1:5337-35470 GCA_004026965.1 Petromus typicus
GCTCAGCCTCAAACTCACATCACAGCAATCCTCCTGCCTCTGCCTCCCAAGTGCTGGGATTACAGGCATGAGCCACCACGCCCGGCACTGGTATGTGGTATTGGTTGCCGCTGGGGTGAGTCTCCACACCCAGTATTGTTATGTGGTTACCGGGGATTGAACCCGGGTCCTTGCGCTTGCAAGACAGGCGCCGGAACCATTGAGCTATATCCCCGGCCCTATTTTTATGTTTTTAACATATAGAGATATTTAAAAATACATTTTAAAACAGAAAATAAATTTTTTCACTACTAATTTGCAATTTAAATTTATAAACATTTCATGGCATAAGAAATTATGCAGAAAGATGAACTGGTAAGCTCATTTAATTTATGCATATTATAATTTTGAAATATTGACCTGATATCTCTATTATTTTACAAGAACAATATCCACATCTAAAAAAATAAATATTAAATAAAGTTTTAATACAGCATGAAAGCTCGCAGTGAAAAAGTAGATTTTACTTCTGAAAGTTTTCCTCTTAACAAAAACACAATAGAACACTCAGTTGATTTATATTGAAATCACTACTCTCATCTTTCTAGCTATTTGTTGTCAAAATTATTAACACTTGTGTTCTCAGTATATATTGCAAAAGGACATTTCTGATTTATTGAGTTTTGTTTTATTTTAATTATACTGTAGCACCTATGCCAGGGACAACAGCATCAGAGGACCTGCTGAACTGCCATTTCCACTTAGATAACTTTCCAGGTGAATTTGATGTTACAATGAAAGAGCTCAGTAGTGGATAACATTGTGCAAATGTTTTTAACTGAAAATTAGAACAACCTTACTTATAATCTCATACTTACGAACCACAGTAATGGAGGGAAAACTTTATCTGACTCAGAAAAGAGCTGCTCTCTGTGTCACTAAGGAATATTTGACATTAGGAAACAGGATAAATATTGATATTAGGAAATAGTATTTCAAGAAATTTGTACTAGAAAAATACAGTTATAGTATGACTGATGAAAGAGAAAAACAGAGAATTAAGATATTTTGTCTTGTTATATTGATGTTACCAAGCAAAAACTTGCACTGAGAAAATAACAAATTGAGCATTTCAAGTAAAACATAAAAATTGATGGGTAATACTCTTCTATTAAATACTATCAATGTGATAGAGATGGTGGACAATTTGTAGGACTTAGAAAAAAATTCTTTGCTTTACTATGCTGCTGAATTATATTAGGAATCCCTCTTCTTCAAATGTGTTAATTATTTCTAGTAAATCTGAATGTGGTCTGTCATCCTCATCCCTCAGACACAGGTAAAAGAACCTCCACCTTTTAGAAGACCATGCCTTGATCTTTAAAGACCCAACAGTAAATAAAATAGAGTAGAATATGCATTAATTAATGAACATGCACTTATTCCCAGTGCTGGCAAAATGTGACTTGGAATTCAGAAGATCCTCTCCATTTGTCAGATTGTGCAAGCCTCAGCAAAATGCTTCTCCATAACTTGTAACAAGAGGTTCCACCTGATCTCTGGGAAGATCTGTGGGCCGTACAGCTTCTGGGGTCAGAAATCAGCAGTGTATTACTGACATTGAGAAGAGGCTGAAAAGATAACAATACATAGGTGTTGGGCTCTTCCCTCCATGGGGAAGGAGACCAGGAGCACAATCCTGGACAGACAATGGTCCTATCAACTGGTGGCTGATAGCCAGCTGTTAGCTGATGGCTAAACAGTCATGAAGAACCTACCAGCTGGTGGCTGGTAACTATCAGTTAAGTAACTGACAGGACTAACAGCTGATGGCTGGTAACAAAGTTTATTAGAATCACACAGGCTTACATAGTGTACATGTGGAAGCTGTAGCCATACTAGCTGGCCTTGGAAAAGGAAGAGGAGGGTTATCTAAGTAAAAGTAAACATCTTAAACAGTGTACAGAAAACATTTTGTAAACCTGCACAGAACAGCAGGATGAGTTAGCAGAATATGTAGGGTGACGCATCCCAACCAGCAAAAAGGAACATAGAGGACATCACAACCCGAATATCTCCACAAGCCAACTTTGGCTTGAGTCCCTGCATTCCTGGGATGGATCATACAGCAGTCACAAGTCTGCAAGTGACCCCTAACACTTAGGTAAGAGAAAAACTTGTTCTTCCTCATAAAACAGGAATACAACCCATATTTGAATAATGAAATACTATTTCCCAACAGTCTCAATTATCTGTGCTCTTCATTTTTTGATCTGTTTCAACTGAGTTTTGTATATACTGTCTTCACTCAGGCTACTATTACAACAGTACCATAGACTGGGTGGTCAAGAAATAAATATTGAGTTTTCAGTTCTAAAGATGGGAAGTCCAAGGTCAAGGTGCTACAGATCCAATGTCCAGTGGAGGCCTCTTCTCTTGAAGCAGACAGAAGAATTATCCTTGTATTTAAAGACCTCATATAAACCTAATTATCGCCCCAAAGCTCCAACTCCTTATGCTGCCCCAGTGGGGGTCACAGTTTCAACATGTGAATTTGGGATGTGGAAGGAGAGAACCTTCTGTCACAGACATGTCTGAATTAATACCATGTTCACATCAGTGGCAGATGGTGGCTAAGAAGTTTACAATGATCCACAAGCCATCGCACTCTTAAATTTAAATATTTGTGGAAAAATATATAAAACACATGAAGCATGAGTTTAATTATTTCATTGGCAAATGGATTAACTAAATGCTAGAATTATGAGTAGTGTTACTTCAATTAACATATTAAATAAAATTTAAATAAAATCTTAAAGTACAGTTTATTGAGTAATTTTATAGACGTTTTCACATTATTTATCGCATACATGATGTTAATAATTAAAAGAAAATATTTTTCAAAGTATATATAAAAATGGGCCAGGGATTTAGCTCAGTGGCTCCGGCACTTGCCTTGCAAGTGCAAAGGCCCCGGTTCTATCCCTAGTAACCACATACAGCAATACTGGGCATGGTGGCTCACACCTGTAGTCCCAGCACTTGTGAGACACAGGCAGGAAGATTGCTGTGAGTTCAAGGCTGAATTACAAAAAGCGAGACTCTGTCTCAAAAAAAAAAAAAGAACTATATATAAAAATTTTAATGTTTTACTAAAGCACAAAAAAATCTAAAAAACACATATCTCTTCGTTCTATGGATTTACATAGACTGTTATACCCAATTACCAGCATCAGATCAAGAACAAAAAGAGTGCTGGTTGCATGCAGAAGCCCTGTAATGCTTTCTTCAGCTCACTGCTTCATTTCTCAGAATTAATCATTATAATGTCATTAAAAGTAGTATCTTTCAGCGGATATTTGGAGCAGAGCTGAGCTGTTTAGGAGACTGAAGGAGGAAGATGACAAGTTCAAGGTCAGCCTGGGCAACTTAGCAAGACCCAGTCTCAAAACAGAAATCATCATAACAATTTTTAAGAAAGACTGGAGATGTAGCTCAGGGACACAGTATTTGCCTAAGACATTAAGGACTTTGAGTTTGATCCCCAGTACAAATAACAATCAAAACTTCATCTTTCCATGGACCTATAGTGTCACTAATCACTAGACTGTATCTCCTCACCTTCCAGATACCCTCAAACTCCAAAGAGGGCACCGTACAAAGAACACATCTCTTCCAATCACTCTCCCATACTAGGGCATTCATTTTACAGATATGAAGTAAATTCATTAAGATTGCACTCATAATAAATGATAAAGCTGAGGCTAAGGCTAAAATATAAATATTCTTGGGCTGGAGATTTAGCTCAGTGGTTCCGGCACCTGTCTTGCAAGCGCAAGGGCCTGGGTTCGATTCCCCAGTAACCACATGGGACTGGGCATGGAGACTCACCCCAGCAGCAACCAGTACCACATACCACAGTGCTGGGCATGGTGGCTCACGCCTGTAATCCCAGCACTCGGGAGGCAGAGGCAGGAGGATTGCTGTGATGTGAGTTGGAGGCTGAGCTCAGGGCCAGCCTGAACCACAAAGTGAGACCCTGTCTCAAAAAACCTAAAAAATAATAATAATAATAATAAAATATAAATATTCTAATGCAAAAACCAGTAGTTTCCCACAGTTAATCAATGTAAGATCATCTTGTTTGTTGTCATCCAAGTGTCTGGTCATTTGTCTGTATTTCAGTACATTTTAAATAAGACAGTCAAAGTGAAGAATGCTAGGAAGTACAATGTTTTCCTTTTGGAGGGGAAATACATACATAAATATATATATGTATATTTATATATATGTATACATTTGTATGTATATATATATATATGTATACATATGTATGTATATTTATATATATGTATACATATGTATGTATGTTTTTTTATATATGTATACATATATATGTATATTTGAGTGATTGGAAGAGATGCCTGCTGAATCCTAATGCCCAGAACACACATATATAGATATGTATGTACATACTTGTATTACATATAGGATAAAATAGAAGCATAAAAATTCCATATTAGAAAAGTAATATTTATATTCCATCAGACTGTGGCCAGCAGTCATTATAGCTATTGAGTAGTGGGTGCTATTAAATAATTAAATCGCCCCCCTCTATTCAGCAGGCAGGGATCCTGGGATGGAACCTGCTGAGTGTGATGTGACGTTTTTCAGGAGGGAGGAGGGCTGCACATCTCTTGCTCTCGGTTTGGGTCTGATTTCACATCACTTCTAGTATCTGCCTCACATTTTAACCATTAAGTTAAATGACTTCACATATTATGCTTTCCTTCTTCAAAATAATCTTTCTGTGATCGTGGTGAAAGAATCTCTTATTATCTAACATGCTATAGTGCCGTGACAGTGGAATTTTAGATGCATTCTACTACATGTGCCTTGACCAAATGTCCTGCTAAATACAACACACAAAACTCAGGTCAGCTTCAAATATACATGAAACACGCATTCTTCACTTTTCATTGGCATTCTCTTCTGGCCACTTTAGAAAAAAAAGTAGGTTATAAAAGTCAGTTCCTCTAAGTGGCCCTTCCAACCTCAGTCCATAAGAATCTTCCCAACAGAAGCCCAGAGGCCCTTAGAAGCCACTGGAACTAGTTTCCTCATCCCACACGTGTTCGAAATTCATCCCCATGAGAACATCGGCCAAAATAAGGTAATAGCGGGGTAGGAGATAGCCAGCCAGGCACAGCACACTCATAACACGTCCACTGTGCCAAGATGCAAAATGTACTGAAAAACCTCAGACGCTCCCTGGAGCAGCCTTGGAAAACTGTCCATCTGCCCTCATCTGTGAACCACAAGTGATCTTCTAGAGTATTCTGCGGCTGCAGCTGGCCTTGCTAACTTTCCACACAGCACACAGAGGAAATGAACACATCATTTGCTTTTTTAAAAGTTAACATTGCCTGCTGCCCACTGCTGGTAAAACACGTGAGTGTCAAGTTTCCCCTAGAAGAATTGTCACTTTTCTATTTCAGGATATTAATGATATTAATAGACTTTTTTTTTTGAGACAGGGTCTCGCTTTGTAGTTCAGGCTGAGCTCAGCTCAAACTCACATCACAGCAATCCTCCTGCCACCACGCCTGGCATTGTTTTATGTGGTGCTGATTGCTGCTGGGCGTGAGTCTCCACACCCAGTATTGTATGTGGTTAACCGAGTATCGAACCCAGGCCCTGGAGCTTGCAAGACAGGCACTGGAGGGCCGGGGAGGATTTAGCTCAGTGGTTCCGGCCCCTGTCTTGCAAGCTCAAGGGCCCGGGTTCCATCCCTGGTAACCACATACAATACTGGGTGTGGAGACTCACTCCCAGCAACAACCAGTACCACATATCACAGTGCCGGGTGTGGTGGCTCACGTCTGTAATCCCAGCACTCAGGAGCAGAGGCAGGAGGATTGCTGTGATGTGAAACTGAGGCTGAGCTCAGGGCCAGCCTGAACTACAAAGTGAGACCCTATCTCCAAAAAAAAAGAAAGAAGGAAAAAGAAAACAACAACAAAATGAAAACTATGAGAAAGAAGAAAGCTCCTACAACAATGTCTGTGAAGGCCCGTGGGGTGTACTTAGCTGGCAATAAAAATATAGACTGCAGGCACTTGACATTAAATACACCTTAGAACACAGTGCTCTTGAAGGCTTATCATAAGCACTGAGGTAAAGTAGTCAAGGAGGTTTTATCAAGAATTCATTTCCAGTGACTGCAAACTTTGTGACTGGTCAAGACACCTAGGCTGAAATTGGGATTTTCATACCACATATCACAGTGCCGGGCGTGGTGGTTCACGCCTGTAATCCCAGCACTCGGGAGGCAGAGGCAGGAGGATTGCTGTGATGTGAGTTGGAGGCTGAGCTCAGGGCCAGCCTGAACCACAAAAACGAGACTCTGTCAAAAAAAAAGACAGGCACTGGAACCACTGAGCTATATCCCTGGCCCGATATTAATCGACTTAAAGTAAACCAGTATATCAGAATAAGCATGAAAAAGAGAAATTCCTTAAAATCAGTAACACACTGATGCATAGTGACTCCTTTCCATTCTTTGCAGTTGTATAGAAGTCTAGAAATGAAAGGAATCTCAGAGACTGCCTCAGCCTTTCGTGGCCATTGTCTGAGCAGGAAAGAGATCTAGGTAAGGAAATCACTCACTCAGATTCACAAAACTCAAAGGAAATCCACAGAACTGGAGCTTCTTGGTTTTCTTGCCAACACATCAGCACCAGCGCAAAGCCACACACACTTCCGGCCTAGTGGTTTTCTGTACTCTGTTCAGCCCAGGGCTCCACCTCTCACCCACCAAGACCTGCTTTACAATGAACAGCTGAAGAATGCTTGAAATTGCCGGTTTTCGTCAAAACGACTCAAATACATTTCCCTTCTAATCGTACCTCCAGCGCCCCGTTTCTCTTCTCTCACTAGATTCCAAAGTCATGATGATATACAATTTCTAATGTCCTTAAACTCTATCTTATCCAAACCAGCCACACCCCCTCTAATCTGAGTGTAGTTGGCAATACCAGAATCCTAGAATGCCTTCCAGTCATCATCCAAGAACCTTCACAACAAAAGTAACTCCTTCAGTGTAAACAGATTTTCAAATGATTAAATTGCTCATGGAGTGACATCTTTCAGATGCTTTCTCTGTGGTTCTATTTCACATTACATTTTGCCGTTATTGCTTGAATCCCATTATTTTGTCTTCCACAGGAGCCCTTTTGCTTCTTCCTCTCATTTACAATTCTATTGTCTTTTTCTTTCATAGATTTCCACCAGGTTAATACGACAATCTCCAGCTTTCCTCTGCTCTGAAAGCCGTGCATCAGTGGTCCTAGCAGCGGTTCTTAACCTGAGACATTGAGATCTAATGACTGTCAGAGCTGATGGGAAATTCTTTGTCCTTTATTCCCACCTAAAGGATTGATCAGACATTTTAACAGATGCTACAGGCTTTTCGTCCAGACAGAGCCTGAAGCCCTGTGAAGTCAGAGCCACCCGGGTCATGGGCACGTGGCCTTCATGACTACCGCCCTTTCCTCTTTCCATTGGTTATCGCCTTTCTGCTTCCACACGTCCTTCACTTTTCCACAACTCACAAGCATCCAAAACCTAATTGCAAAGTTAGCTCAAAAGTATACGTCGATGATTTGATATACGATCATCATGACTAAAACAAAGGGGAAAAGAATATGATATTAATAAAAAATAAAATAAAGCTTATGTATGTAGGGGGATGGGGGTGCAGGTTGGCTGGGGGAAGGGGGAAAATGAGAATCAAGTTGTGTCCTATTCTGGTACAAACTCTCAATTTTGAATGGGATGATGATGTGTATTCATAATGTACCAATAAAGATTTGAATTTAAAAAAAAGGAATTGCTCTATAGAACAATGAACTGTGTTGTGTAGTAAAGCATGTGATATATCATCCAGTGAATAGATGTGGTGAGGAAGCAGTACCCGGCCTGTAGGCATTATGCAAATAGGAGACACAGTATTACTAAAATTAGAGAACATAAATAGCTTTCAGATATACATGCACAGTGGCAAACCACAAGGCTCAATGAATGATTCAATGCAAATATGTAAGATGAAGTGAATGAAAGGATCCTGTTTACTCCAAAAGGACTGAGTTGACCCTTTGAGAGTATTCTGTCAGACCTGCCGATGAGTGAAACCTGCTTTCTTAAAAAGCATTCCCTGTTGGTGTGCCATTCTTACAAAATTATGTTCCTGTTATATTTCATACAGCTTATATTAACTTCAAGACAGTCATTACAAAGTAATGACCTGAGAAAATCTCATATATAAATGGAAATGTGTTTATTTCCTTAGTGAAAGAAACTTATATCCTGAGCTGAAGCTATAATCGGCACTATCATTATATCTTATGACATCTCAGTCAAAGGGAGGCCAAAAGGATCAGACAGGCCCCACTCCCTTCCTTCCAGATCCAGACACTGCTTTCTGTCTAAAATGAACTCTCTGAGTTCTCAGTCTCCAGCTGCAGAAGGCAGAAGGGAAAATAGAATTAGTCAGATGAATTTATTTGTTTGTTTGTTTTCACTTATTCATAGTGAAATCAATAAAAATCACAAAGAACTTGCTAATATATCTGTGACTGTTTAGCCACTTTACAGTCAAGAAACCACTGAAAATATCAACCTTTTCTGGAAAAAAAAATGTTTGTTTCAAATTTATTTCATCAATATAAGATCAATAAAATGAATTGCATACCTTCCACAGACATATTTTAGAAAATACCAGGTGTTTCAATGTATTATTGTTGTTAGCATAATAATTTGAACAAACACTTCACATTTTTAATGTAGCACATGAATAAGAATCCAAACTTCGCATGTTTGAAACATGAGGTTCAAAGTTACCTTACAAAAATGATCAACATTTATGTCCTGTGCATTTGCTTTGCTCCCAATGCAGCACCATGACTGAATTTACATTAGCTTTTTACCATCATTTGCCAACTTGCCAGGCATTGAATACTGCTGCTTGAGTCAAGATGTGCAAATATTGCATCTTTTCTCTGGTATGAGAAAATGAAGATATAAATGAGTTCTAGAATGTATGTCATATACTGTGAAATAGAACATACGCAAAGCGAAATGGGTGAAGGGAGAAAAAACAATGGGATTATAACAAAAAGAAAGGAAAAGTTTATGTATATAGGGGGTAGGGGTGGTAGGGTGGGTAGGGGTATGGGAAAAATAAGAATTAAGTCGTGTCATATACTGGCACAAATTCTCATTGTTAAGTGCAATCATGATGTATATATGTAATGTCCCAATAAAGATTTCAATTTAAAAAAAGATGCAAAAAAAAAAAAAAAAGAAAAGAAAAGAAAAAGATCTTAGCAAGTTGTCAAGGGAACTTTCATACTCATTTAATGATACTTAGATTTTTTGTATTCTTACCTGATTTTATTCAACAAAACAAACATATGAGTGATTTACAAAAGACAAAATCTTTCATTTGAGATTGCCTAAGTTCTCTCCCAAAGAAACTAATTTAAATGCAGAGGTGACAGTTTTCAGTTTGATGGTTGCCATTCCACAGTAGATAGAGGAAGAAGCTCTATTTTGCTACCACAGACCCTGTCTACCCTATGGTATTAAGTTACTTAGCTATGATGAATATTTCCAAGAGTTTCAGCTTTACTGAACATCTGCTTTTCAGAACCACATTGTAAAGAGGGAAAATCCAAGAAACAGAAAAACATCCAAAATCCCAGGATAGGAAAAAATTTCCTCCTCTTCTCTTCTGTAAACCAGCCATGGATTCCAAATTGAAACCACTGATCACACAAGCACTTCAGAGATTCTGCCCTGAACCAGTCTGATTCACGAGGTGTAACTCCAGGATTAATGGAGGGTAGTTTGGGGAACAACCTGCAAACATCGCCGCTTCCAAATCAGAACAGAGGGAGACCAAAAGGATAGACAGGCCCCACTCCCTTCCTTCCAGATCCAGACACTCACTGCTTTCTGCCTAAAATGCACTCTCTGAGTTCTCAGTCTCCAGCTGCAGAAGGTAGAAGGCAAAATAGAATTAGTCAGATGAAACACTGGCTCTCAGTGAAGCACCACATAGATGCCACAGCCAGCCTGCCCTTCCATGGCTGAAGAAAAACCACCTTGTCCTACACAAACTCAAGGAATGTGTCCCCTCCCCTTTTGCAGATGACGAAAACGCTCCCCTGGAAAGCAGGTGTGTGGTCCATTTCCACGGAGGCTCTTGATTCAACTCCCTTTCACCAAGCAGAAACAAGAACCTTGCCCAAGTGACTAGGTCTATCTTAGTGAACATGTTGGGGGTTTTTTGCCTCGGAATTCAAATGTCTTGAGTCACCAAATCTAACTTGTTTTATATGTTACAGAGTGTGCTGGGCAGAAAGTATTACTTTTAATGACTTGACTCAAACAAATGCATAAGTATAAAATCAAAGTAACTTTCTGGTACAGATGTTCCTTCACTTATGATGGGTAATATTCCATAAGGTAAGCAGAAAATGAAAAATGTTTGCATTATTTACACATAGGCAAAAATCATCAAACAAAATATATTCTACAGTAACATGTTGAAGTGATGGAAGATATTAAATATTGTACTAAAATATATTTACATAGTATAATAATAAATACTATACTAAAAGTAAAACAGAATGACTGTAGGGGTACATGTTTACACTATTATAAAGTTTAAAATCCTAAGTAAGTTGGGGCCATCTGTATTTCTTTACTTCATATTTGATCAGCAATACAACTACATATAAATGTTAAAATCTAAATAGTTAAGTGGTAATTATAGCAGTCATAGAATAATAAACTAAAAAAAGAATAAGAAATTATGAAAGCACAGAATTTTAAGCTAAAATTAGCCCAGCAGTCATTGAGAATCTACATTTTCTAGAAGAAGGAAATTGTGGTTTTCTTCTTTTTGTTTTGTTTTGTTTTGGCTTCCTTTTCAGTATCAGGGATTGAACTTAGGACCTCATGTTTGTCAAGCAAGCACAGTGCCACTGAGTTAAATCCTTGGCCCTCATCATTTTCTCTTCTGTTATCAGTTGACTTTTTTCTAGAGAATTTCAGCAAACCTGCAAACATCCTCTGGAATCTTCCTATTACTTTTAAAAAAATATAACAGCTTGAGCTCCTGTGTTTCCCTTTAAGCATCATCATAGTTGTCTGCTACCTTCACAGCAAGACCTCTGTAAAGAATCACCTCTAGAGATGTTCAGTCTTCTCTCGCCTCACAAGCTCTTCTTTTACCATGGCACATGGACATCTTTTTCTACAAGGTAGTGGAGGCCAAACTTGTCAAATCCACAGTGGTCTTCAAGTTGCAAACAATGAGTGTTAATTGTTTTTATCTTCTCTGTAAGAGAAATGAATTCATTACAAATAATTTTAAATATTTGTATTGACGTACTTAGCCTGGTATTTATATGATAAAAATAATTGACAAAAATGTATCAAGTATTTACATTGGGAATACTTACAGACATCAAAAGACTGCTAAACATACTTTTCCCAAAGTTTTCTTTCTTCTTAAAAATGCAGAAGAAGGGTATCCATTAAAATGTAAGGAAAACTACTAGATATTGTATATCCATGAAATCAAACTGGTTTTTTTAAAAGGCAATATGCATGCACACAAAGAAATTAGAATATAGAACAATAAGCAAGTATAGTGGAAGCCAGTTAGCTTACGAAATATTTTTTAAATAGTTTAATATTGAGCCAGGGACTAAAGTAAAACTTAAAAAAAAAAATAGATTCCTTTACTAAATCTCTGACATTAAATTCCAAATACAGTACTAGTATATTTTCATTCAATTGAATCCCACATTTTCCTCCAGATCAGCTTAAACAGTGCAGTGCTTTCCCATGAAACATCCCTGTTCTAAACCTGTCTGTTTGACATTGCTTCACTCTAGACATAGCATTATGCAGTGTCTATGGCTGTCCTTGAACAGTGAGCTCTTCCTCTTTCTGTGCAGATTGATTACTTAGTGACAGCATATGCGTGTAGCTATGTTACAAATGTTACTTGCATGACCCTAAGCATACAGCAAAGTGAGAAGAAAGTATTGTCACTCAGAATAGAGCAGAGGGAAGAGCAGAATGAAGAAGAGGTAAGGGCAAAGCGCCCCTAATCACTAAGAAGCAGAGCTTCTTCCTCAAACTCACACTTCAAATTCTAGTCTACAAAATCTAGCATCTAGCCAATTCTCAGCAAGTACTACTGACTCAGAGCCTATAGATTATTCCAAACATGCAGACAGGATTCATGAAAGACATGTGGGAGGTAGAAGTCAGAGTGTCTTGTTTAAAGCCCAGAAACAAAACCTTATTAAGAAATAATGGAAACCATTGATTCTTTCATTTTGCTATAAGCTCTCTGCCATCTTTGTCCACTTTCTCAGTAATTTCTATGACCATCAAAAATTAAACTGCCATTTTTTCTATTGATTACTCCAAAATACATCTCTCCATTCCAGAGTGTCCTCTGGAGGCTCTGAGCTGTGTATTCATGTGCCTGTCTGACATCTCCCTAGAAGCCCCCGTAGAGCTCATCTTGACAGGGAGCATTAAATGTCTCCATACATTCTTAAACATTATCATATTTTAAGAATTAAGTAAGAACACTGTGCTCTTGGGGATATTATTTGGACAGATGTGCAAGTTTGGACCTTGTGTGGACCTTTTATAATGAGACGTAAATTGGACATCAAAATCTCACACTAATTATCCTCCCATTTACATTTCAGCACATGACTGATTCGGTTATGCCGTTTAGTCTGGCCAGGAGCCTCACTTTTACACTTTGATGTTTGTACCAGGTTGTCTGTATAGCTAACACCCAAGTTCAGCTTCATTAAATCAGTCAGGCCCATCCAGGAAAATGGAAACCCACTAGATATTGCAGCTCATGGATAGACTTTAGATAGTGGATTCCGCACTACTCTGGAGGTCTGAAAAACCACTAAGAAACAAAGATATCCAAAATAACTGGTGGCAAGCTAACAAAGCAAGATGGAAGACACCGGAAACAGCAGACCCTAGAAGTTTGAAGAAATTTGTAGGATTGGTGCTTAGATGGTTAAAAGAGAATATCACTTGGATATGAATGGAAATCAAAGAGCCAAAAAGAAGGAGACTACAGAGCTAGATCCCACAGCGCCAAAATTGGACCCACCAGCTGATGCGGGGACATCCGTGGAGAAGGATGTGATCGGTGTTCCAATACTGAAAGAAATAGGAAAGATCCATGCTTACTGCAGTACCTGACCCTCTCAAGGTCTACGCAGTACTATGTTTTCTAGTCTTTGTTATTCTCCTTTACAATCTATTCCCCACAGCTGCCAAAATATACTGCCTAGTAAGAAAGCACTACTGCCTCCATACTCTTTCCCACACCCCTATAGTCATTCCCTGCTGGCTAATATTTTAAATATATTTTCCTCTGTCTGGTGTCAAGGCTTTCTAGTCCCTTTACACCACTTATTTAGTGTCTTCATTGCCAAGGGCTTTTTCTTTCCTAAAAAAACATAAATTTTCTAATGTTAGCATCTCCTTAATAATATATCTGAGCCTCACCTCACTCCTTAATTTATTTTAAAAAGCAACAAGCATACAAGCAAATATTTCATTTTTGAAGAGCTAACACAAGAGTGACTGAAGTAGTTGTGACAGAATTAAGACTTTCTACAGTTTCAATGAAAATAAAGAGCCTACTTTCAGCCAATTTAAAGTGACAACTAAATATGTAACTTGGACTGAAAGAACTTAACAGTCTCAGTGCTAAATTTTTACACAGATTTTGCTTTTCACATATACAGCAGAAAAGGGAGAAATTCTCAGCAGTTAAAAAACTAAGTTCTCGATCTGGGGTCAGGATAGATATGATCTGTGGATGTGGAGTTTACCCTAGGTGAGTGGCCACACTTCAGAATTGTCTAAAGCAACTTTGTTCTTTATTTGCCCTTTGAGCTGCAAAATTAACTTTCTACAGGAAGAGAAAATTTGCTACTTAACCTTGGAAGGTGTGCTTTTATGTGTGAAAACTCTAAGGTGAAAATGTCAACTATTTCACATTTTCTTGAGCCTGTGAAGTCTAAGAGGATGTGAGATTTTCTGATGACTCAGACTGAAGTTCTGAGTGGTTCTCCTGCCTGTGTATAAAGCCCTTGATGTTGCCATTTCATTTCATTTCCACAGGCAAATATTAAAGATTTTTATCTTCTCTTGAAAGTATGAAAATGCTTTTGTTTTCTTTTATGTGAAAAAAAGCAATCTGAAATCGAATTTGTGATTGAAAATAAAAACACCAAGTCTTATACGACACTTAATCTCTTAGAGCACTTTAAATCCATTTTACATATTTGTGTAAATTCCAGACCAACTTCTGAGACACTAAACACAAACACTTTTTGCTTTTGCATTTTCCCCCCAAGAATTTGCCTATATATTCAAGTTGCATTAGTCTAGAACCTATCCAGTCTCCAGAGTCATCATTCATTCATTTAGCTGATTTGGGGTGCTTCCTTGCCACCTGTTCTCTAGTAATGCATAATTTCTTATGTCATTTCTGGAACTCTTCCAATGGTTATAGGTCACAGTGACAATGTACTACCCCATACATAGGCTGAGCATTTGTTTGCAATGATGAACTACACATGTTGCCCAATATTGCCAGAATTTAATGCCTCATTTCCTGCTGTACCCTTGAGAAGATGGCATCTGGTCCAAATTGTGGGTCCCTTTGAAGTTGCATGATAGGTAACTGTCATCTTCCCCAGTTGAGACACTTGAGCAGCAAATTAAGTATTCTGAAATCTGGGAAGTTTATGTAGGTGGGGATAATCAGTCTTCAAAATAAACGGAGTATAACAAAAAAAATAATAAACTCAGAAAGTGGAGACTAGCCAGAATCTCATCTAATAAAAACACATTGAGTTCAATTTTAAAACTTGAGAAGTTACAGAATTTACATGGACTTTTCCTTGGGTTTGAGCTTGTATTTTAATAATGCTTGCAAAAGCAAGGTTTGATTTATACAATGATGAAATGTCTACACTTTGAAAAAACAGGGCCTTTGAAGCACACTTTAGCTCTTGATTATTCAAGCCAGCCTTACATCCTCCCCTTCTACCGGCATCCAGTCACAATATGTTCCTTTTCTGTGGGCAAGTGGAGCTCTCATGCCATTTCTACAGACTCCTATTTCATCATGAGATGTACTAAAACTAATGTGTCCTGGCTTTTCACTGGGATAGTACTATTCATTGTTTACAATGACAGGCATGGTTTAAGTTCATTTTCCCAAATATATTGTTCTTGCACACGTGATTATTTTAAACTACTGTCATGCATTACAAATAAAGCTAACTCACAAAAATGAGAAGAAATATATATTTTCCTGATTTTCTGAATAGAATCTTTTGTTTGTGAGTAATGGGCCTGAGAAAAAGTTACATGCTGCTCATTTTTATATGTGCTACCATGAATACATTGTACCTAAAGAAAAATTCTTCTAATGAAAACTATTAAAACTTGAGTTTGAATTAGATATTTGGGTCTTAGTATAAATGTTTGCTTTCTGTTATACATCACCCTAAAAGAACATTTACTTTTTTTTTTTTTTCTTTTTTAGATTTTTTGAGACAGGGTCTCACTTTGTGGTTCAGGCTGGCCCTGAGCTCAGCCTCAAACTCACATCATAGCGATCCTCCTGCCTCTGCCTCCCGAGTGCTGGGATGACAGGCGTGAGCCACCACGCCCGGCACTGTGGTATGTGGTGCTGATTGCTGCTGGGCGTGAGTCTCCACACCCAGTATTGTATGTGGTTGCCGGGGATCGAACCCAGGTCCTTGGGCTTGCAAGACAGGCGCCGGAACCACTGAGCTAACTCCCCGGCCCCAAAGAACATTTACTTTTAATATTGGAATTAATTTGGAGATACAATAATTAACTCAAAATATTATTTCTATGTAAATGTAAAAAGTACTGCTTTCCAATGACAATGATTTTTATGAAAAAATATGCTATAGAATATTTATTTTATATCACTTCCAGAAGTCCAAATTAGATAAGATCAAACATTTAATTAAATCAAAGAATTCTCAAGTTATCTGGAATAGTAAAAAAAGTTTTTTAAAAATAGATTTTAAAATGAGACTATTACAGCAGTACAGATCCTAGTTTAATTTTAACAAAAGTATGCAAATCTTCCACTTAGAAATTAGAATGTCATTAAGAAATAATCCCTTATACTACTGAATGTAGTGATAGGAAAAACTTAAAAAAAAAAAAAAAAAAAAAAAAAAAAAAAAAAAAAAGCATGATGTGAAATGTGAGGGATAGAAATTTTGAAATGTTAAATAACTGTAATACAAAATTACATTAAACTTATGACCTTTGGCTTCTCTTCTTTCAAAAAAATAGATATTCAGAGCAGACTCTAAGGAGTATTTTTCCTCTGCTATTAATATACTTAAAGTTTTACAGTCTGATCTTATCAGAGGGTAAAAGAAGTATATCTATTATTATTAAGGTTACAGTAGGGCAAAACAGGAAACCAGGTGAACCAGTTAGATTCACCAGTCATATTATTTATAAATACTGTAAATTATTATAAGGAAATAATTTGGGGCTCTGAAGTTTTCCCTCTTAACTACTGTGTGAGGGCTATCTCTCCAGTCACATTAATGTAAGCTAAATAATAGGCTGCAAGTGATAAATGAAGTTTTAAAGGAGTGGTTTTGTTGGGCATTGAAGTTGTCATTTAGAGTTCATTGCAGTTAATTTATAAATAAGATTTAGAATAATATATAAGAGTAGATATTAATGTGTTTATTTTTCAGACAAGAAAACTGAGCACCAACAGTTCTTCAATTTTTAGTGCAATATTGCAATTAAGATGGCTTCCATAAGACTTACAATACTTTTTTTATATTCTGACTTTATGACACTTGGGGCATACCTATCACAGTAGACTTTTTTGATAGCTAATGAGGAAAACATTCTGGTTTGTAATCACATATAAGACATTTTTTCTCCTTTTGTCTAGAAAATGGTTTTAAAACTACAAAGATCTTAAACATAAGCTGCATTTGAGAAAATACTGTCAAGATCATATCTTAGCTTTTCATCTCTTCATCTGTGCCAATTTTCTAACAGCTCTGTGTATGTTAACTTCTCATTCATAACCACCCCATTAGGTAAGTAGTTATTCTCCCTTGTACTGATTAGGAAACAGTGAAATAAAGTCCCAAAGTCATAAGACTTAATAGTAGCAAGATCCCAGCATTCTGGCTCTGGAGTTTTTTTCACTCTTAGGTACTGTGTAAGGGCTATCTCTCCAGTCACATTAATGTAAGCTAAATAATAGAATATGTGGAGATATACTCTTTAAACAGATCTATGATTGACAGTGAAAATCACACATATACATACACATTAGTAGAGAAATTAATGGAAATTGTGCATTCTGTGAAGTATTCCCTATCTAGATTACACTGGTGCAAATCAAAATTTTTATTCATAAAATAGGTCTTTCTTGAAGAAATCAAATGAATTTCAGAGCTAATACAATCACAGACTGCCATGCAGACACTTTATCTAAGCACAGTGTCTTGATAAACTCAATATTTACTAAAATGTGGGTTGGATGCCTGTTCTGGTCTCTTTTCTTATCAATGAGACACAATACTTAATACCCATAAATGAAGAGAGGATTATTTTGGCTTAAAGTTTCAAATGTCCCAGTCCATGTTTGACTAACCAGTTGCCTCAGGAAAATGGCCTTGTGGGAGGACGTGGGTCGAGGAAAGCCATGCATCTCATGGCAGCAGGAAGCAGAAAGACAAGGAGGATCCCAAAAGAAAGACATAATGTACCCTTCAGGAGTAGGACCCAAGTGAGTCCCCTCCTAACATATCCAACCTTAAACTCTCAGTGATGACTGCAGCACTCCACACGATCCAGTCACCTTCTGAAAGGCACACGTCAGAGCACGAGGCCTTGAGAGGACACTCGAGAGCCAAACCACGATGCCATATCTCTCTGAATCAAAGCTGATCCTCTCTTTATTATACTTTTCAAGAAATGCAAAAGAAATCCATACTTAATTTAGGAAAACAAAATGCAAAGAGAATAAGAAGCATTGATTTCAAAGGAACAATGGAAGTTATTCTACACTACATTTTCTAAAAAGAAAATGGCTACCTCCCAGAACATCTTCCCAAAGAAGTTTAATATATAATTATGTAAATACATAAAAAGGGGAAAGTTGCCACATTTCTATTTTTATAGACTAATTTCTTGAAGAATGACATACTAAATTACTTGCTATGCCTTAAATAGTCTGCATCCTGGAAAGTTTTTGAAATGCTTTTCTATTCTTTACAATATCCCTCCCATTGTGAATTCTTATGCATGTTTCACAACAGTATGTCATCTTCTTAGATGCCACTACCTCAGTTTCTCTGTCATATTTACCTGACAAATACCATATGACAATTATCATCTTGTCATTATTTTTAAATGCTGATCTCTTGCTAGATGAATTATTCCTTGATGTAAAAACTGTGTTTCTTGGAGGCCAGGAGGCTAAGCCAATTCTCAGGTTGAGAACTGGACCCCTGGGCCAGAAGGTAAAAAAAGTTATGTGGTGAGGGTGTAGCCAAGCCCCTGCCTGCAGAAAAGAAGTGATTTCAGCCGTGGTTAAAATGTTTGAACAGGACTTGAAGGAAGATAGAATAAACAGTGGTGAATAGCAAAGAACATCTCTGAAAGTTGCTGTTCTCACCTTGCAATACAGCAGTCAGAGGAGGAAAAGGAGGGAGATGGGTTCCCAGGACCCAGAAAGGATCTCAGACAAGAATCAAAGTCTATAGAGAGATAAAGAAAGAAACTTTGAGGAAGAGAATGAAGGTCCCAAGCAGTCCTCTCCCCTGAGCCTGGCTTCTAAGAGAGGGAGGGATGGCTGAACCTGCAGACATCTGGTGGCTTCTGGTGCCCTACAGGCCTCGAATGAGAAATGCACTAATGGAATAGATTAGTGGACACACTGGGCTGTAGCAGCTGCTATTATCAAAATAAATAAAGTGGCCTGAAGGGAAGAACAGAGGATCAGTCTCAGTCAAGGAACGGAAGATCTGAAGACCAGTTGCTGGGGACTGCATTAAGATCCCCACGGCAAAGGCACTAGAGGACGTAAAAACCACTGTTAAGACTAGAATAGTCTGCCCTGACAAGAGTGCTAGCTGACAGTCCCCACTCCCTAGCTGCCTTGCCATGTCCATGCTGTTCCACACTTCCTGTCTCCCACAGTGAAAAAGCACCCACTGGAAGACTGAAGAAAAACACTAGATTACAGCCATTGGTGTTTGTGGAGCCAGTGCTGCCTACAGCATTCTGAACTCACTTCGGAGGAATGGTGGCTTTTATCTCCAGAAGAGCCTGGCAGAATTCAAGTCAGAAAGAGTTCAGGGAGTTCAACTCAAACATTGCATCCAGAACTCAGACCGAGTCCCAGTGAACCACGACTGACTATTTGTGGCTAGTCAGCTCTAATTTGCATGCTGCTGCACATATTCTCTACAGAGACAGAAGGTCCATGTCTCAAAGGGCCATTTTGATATTGTTTTGGGTTTTGATTTTTGATGTTTTTCTTTCTTTTTCTATTTCTTGCCTTCTCTTTTATTCTTCATTTCTCTATTTTCTTCTTGCCAAGTCTGTCCTATATTTTTTCTTCTCTGAATCACTCATATTTTTATAGGAGAGAAAATAGACTCCTGTATGCCTGTTGCTTCTGGATATCCCTATTGTTCTTTTGTTCCTTCATCCTCTCTTTTCCTCTGATCCATACCAGTTTCCTGAAGTTTGTGTGCATTGATTCTCCATACTCTCTCTGCTTTCTGTACTATTAGAGAAAGGTAAATTCCAATTTTAATTTCTCCTTTTCCTTCTCTTTTTCTACCCTCACAACTTTCTTAAAGCTTTATTCCCAAAGGGTGATGTCACAATATTGAAGGGCTTGTATGCTGTAAATATATTTCTGATTAGTTCCAAATTTCAGCAAATGGTTCCAGGTCTAGCTCAAGAGGTTAAAGGTATCAGAATAGTGACTGCTACATTCTGTCATTTCCTAGGCTGTGTCTGAAACTGTTTATAATACTGATTGTATTATTTCAACCAAAGTGATATGATTGTTCTGTTAAAATGTCTACATTTTAGGGTGTGTCATGACTAAGATTGCTTAAGAGCCATTAGAGATTCCAGAGGACAACCCAGGAAATAGCCATCTCCTAAGGGTTCTAAATGTTAGGAAGAAGGATATTAGGAATAAGCATTGCCCACACAGAAACCCAGGAATTAAACCAAAAACATCAACATCACCAAAAAAAGAAAAAAATGGAAATGAGAAAAAAATTTAAAGAAACAAATACCGAGGTCATCCCCATAAGAGAATCCAGCAAAAAGTGAAATTGATAAAACCAAAACTCAATCACCAGGACTCCCTGAGCTGGTAACAAAAGAGGAACTACTACAAATGAAATCAGATATAATTTCTCAGATAAAACCAGATAGTGTTCACAGTGAAAGATATAATTAATAACACTAAAGAAGAGATTGGGAACATGATGGAATCTCAGTTTATAAAAGTAATGGACTCTGGGAAACTACTTCAAGTAGATTTCCAAGAATTGAAAAACTCCAATGAAGAATTCCAAAATAGGTTGAATGAATGTGAAGACTGAATATCAGACATAGAAGAAGGGATTTCAGGCAGTGAAAAGGAAAGGAATTATTTATGAAAAATACCAAAGGTGCATGAAAAGTCAATCCAGCACCTGCAAGATGATGCAAAGAGGAATAACAAGATTAATTTGAGTCAGAGAAAAAACAGGATATAGAGTAAAAGATATAATGAAGCAAAGTTCACAGAGGTAGTAGCAGAAAACTTCACAGCAAAAGGAAAAGAATTTGACATACAGATAAGTGAGGCATACAGGATTCTAAGTGGCTGTGATCTACAAAATTTTACAAGTAGGGGCTGGAGAGTTAGCTCAGTGCTTCTGGCACCTGTCTTGTAAGTGCAAGGGCCTGGGTTTGATTCCCTGGTAACTACATACAATACTGGGTGTGGAGACTCATGCCCAGCAGCAAACAGTACCACATACCACAGTGCTGGGCATGGTGGCTCATGCCTGTAATCCCAGCCCTCGGGGGGCAGAGGCAGGAAGATTGCTGTGATGTGAGTTTGAGGCTTAGCTCAGGGCCAGCCTGAACTACAAAGCGAGACCCTGTCTCAAAAAAACTTTAAAAAAAAAAATTTTACAAGTAGGCAAATATTAATCAAGATTCCAGAAAACCAACAGAAGAACAAAATATTGAAAACAGTTAAAGGAAAAATAATTTACATGCAAAAGAAACCCCATCAGAATCACAGCAAAGAAACCCCGTCAGAATCACAGCAGTCTTTAAAACATCACTCCAGTCAACGATAGCCTGAAGTGATGTATCTGAAGCCCTAAAAGAAAACAATTTCCAACCTAGATTGATGTACCCTGAAAAACTATCAAAATCAAAGTGAGAAATAAGATAATTCTATGATAAAGAACTTATGACAAACTTCATGAATATCAAACTTGCACTCCAAAAACTTCTAAACAATAGCTTAAAAAAAGACAATGAGGCCCACCATCCTATGAGACACAGGAGAGTAAATTTACTGGGCAAGGGAAGAAAATGGAAAGGGGGAAAACAAAGAATAGAAGAGTGAAGAACAGGAAAACATCAGGACAGGGATAAATCAGTACATATCAGTTATAACCATTAACGTCAATAGCTTTAATTCACTAATTAAAAGACAAAGACAGGAAGAATGGATTAAGAAGCAAGATACAACAGTATGCTATATACAAGAAACACACCTAAATCACAAAGAAATCTATAGACTGAAAATAAAAAGATGAAAAACAACTCTTGGTACAGGAAACCACAAAAAAGCAAGCATGGCTTTCTTATTTGTAGACAAAGTAGATATTAAACAAAAACTGATTAAGAGAGACAAAGAAGTATACTACATCCTTGTATAGGGAACAATACAAGAAGAGATGACATTCATAAATATCTATGAACCCAATTCTCATGTATCCAACTATATAAAATAAATATTAGTGGATGTGAAAAACCAGATAAACACTAATACAATAGTAGTAAAGGACCTTATTATCCCACTGTCACAAATAGATCAACTGGACAAAAATCATGAATGAAATACTAAAACTGAATCAAACTTTTGAATAAATTGACTTAATATATGTTCACAGAGTATTTTTCCCCATACAATCAGAATATATATTTTTTTCTCAGTTGCACATGGGCCATTCTCAAGAAAGACCTCATAGTAGTTCATAGAGCATGTTTAAGTAAATACAAAGGAATTAAAGTTATCTGATGTCACAACATTGTGCCTTGAAATTGGAGATCAAAAATAAAAGAAATTCTAAGAACATTATAATCACACAGAAATTGAAGAGCATCTCCTGAACAACAAATGGATCATAGAATAAATTAAAGAAGAAATGAAATAATTTCTAAAATTAAATGATAATGATAATACAGCATACAGGAATCTAGGGAAAACAATGAAAGTAGTTCTATGATGGAATTTCATAGTAGTGATTGCTCATACAAGGAAAGCAAAGCAATCTCAAATAAACAATCTAATGACAAACATTAAACTCCGGGAAGAAAAGGAGCAAAACAAACCTGAAACTCATACAAGGGTGGAAATTGTAAGGAACAGAGCAGAAATTGAGGCAATGAACACTAAGAAAACAATACAAAAAAAAAATGAAATGAAGAATTGGTCATTTGAAAGAATAAATTTGATGAACTCTAAGTCAAGCTTATCAAAACAAGAAAAGAAGAAGCTCAAATGCATGCAATCAGAAATGAAAAGGGAGAAATCACCACAGATTCAGCAGAAATTCACAGAATAAGAAACATGTACTCTGAGAACCTGTACTCTGATAAGACGGAAAACACAGACGACATGAATAGATTCCTAGACACATATGAACTTCTGAAGCCAAATGAAGCAGACATCAAAATTCTAAACACCACAGTATCAATCAGTAAAACTGAAAATGTAATTAACTGCCTACTAACAAAGGAAAATCCTGGTCTTGATGGCTGTAGCGCTTAATTCTACAAGACTTGTAGCAAACAGCTAATATGCCACTATGTTTCAAAATCTCTAATGAAATTGAAAGGGAAGCAGTACTCCCAAGTATATTCCTGGAAGCAACCATAACCTTGATTTAAAAACCAGAGAAAGACGCAACAGAAAAAGAGAATAAGAAGCCAATCTCCCTAAGCATTATAGATACAATCACCTGAACAACATGCTGGGAAACAGAATACAGAAGATGATCAAGATCATACAGCCTGACCAAGTTGGATTCATACCAGGGATACAAGGATGCTTCAACATACGTAAATCAATAAATGTGATACATACTCAAGGATAAAAACCATATAATGATCTCATTAAATTCAGAAAAATTATTTGAACTGAATGTGTAAATGAGTTCTAGGATGTATGACTGATGTTTTGACATAGAAAATAATAATTCATGAAGAAAATCTTACCAAAAAACTAGAAGAGAGCTAGTTTCTATCTCAAACCTACAAAAGATATTTATAAAAAAACATAACAAAATTCTTATGAAATGGCCAAAGAAGAAATATATCATTCTTAGATAAGCAACAAGACAAGGATGCCCACTATCACTATTCCAGTTCAATAGACTTCTGGAAACTTTAGACCCAACAATTAGACAAGAGAAAGAACTACAAACAATAAGTCTGTCCTAGAGACCAGGTAAAGTAGATGTGGGGTTTTGTTTTGTTTTTATAAAAGGGAGTAGTACTCAGCCAAAAGAAATGATAACCTGCAGACATTTACACTTAAATGGGCATACCTTGAGGACATAGTCATAAATGAAATACCTAGGACATACATATATAAATACCACATCTTTTTTCTAGTTACTCTAGAGAAACTGAACGTGTGAATGAGGTCTAGATTGTATGGCTGATGTTTTGACATAGAAAAGAAAGTTTAAAGGGAAAGAGGGGATAAAATAAAGTAAAATAGGGAAAGAAAAAATAGAACGTAAATAGAAAAATGGAAACAGCTTAAGGTTTGGGGGTTGGTAGAGAGGGTGGAGGAATGGGAAGAAATGAGAATCAAGATGTGTCATGTACAGACACAAATATATCACGCTGAATGTAATTTTAATGTATATCTAAAATATACCAATAAACTCAAGAAAAGGAAAAAGTGGCACACCCATTCCTGATGAAAATCCTATAACAATTGGGGATAGATGGTCCCTATCTCAACCCGAGAGCACTGATGCCAGACTCAGAGCCAGCATCACACAGAATGGTCAGAACTGAAATCGCTCATGCAAAATCAGGAACAAATCCCATATGCTCACTATCAGCTCTCCTGTTCACTAGACTTCTGAACATATTAGCCACACAATTAAAGAAGAGAATGAAATACAAGCAATAAACATTAGAAAGGAAAAAGTTAAGTTGTCATCATTTGCTGATGATATGATATGCTATGTAAAAGATCTTGAAACTCAG
The DNA here is from genome assembly GCA_004026965.1 of Petromus typicus. Classification (NCBI taxonomy): domain Eukaryota; kingdom Metazoa; phylum Chordata; class Mammalia; order Rodentia; family Petromuridae; genus Petromus; species Petromus typicus. The sequence continues at coordinate 30,025 of PVIR01017172.1, forward strand.
CCAAGGGACTGCTAGACTTCATGGCCAGATTCAGTAGGTAGCTAGATGCAAGATCAACACTTCAATAAAAAAAAAATCAATAGCCTTCTTATAGACAAATAAGAGACTCACTGAGAAGAAACAATTCCTTTCAAAATAGCATCCAAAAGAAATGAAATATCGAGGAATCAGTCTAACAAAGAAGGTGAAAGACCTCTACACTGTGCTCTGAAAAACATAGCACTCTGCAGAAGGAAACTGGAGAGAATATTAGAAAATGCAAAATATTTCTTGTTCCTGGGTAGAAAGAACAAATATTATCAATATTTACCTACTCCCCAAATTATGGTTTAGATTCAATGCTATCCAAATAAAATCCCAGCAGCACATTTCACATAAGTAGAGAAAAAAAATTCAAAAATGCATCTGGAACCAAAAGAGACACAGAATGTCAAAAGTATTCTAGGCAACAAAGACATGGCAGAGGTATCATATTCTATAAATGGACACTACTGCAAAGCCATTGTGACAACAATAGCATGGTACTGGCAAAGAAACAAACCACAGGATCACTGGAACAGATTAGAAGACACAGAAACAACTCCAGACATACTAGACCATCTCATCTTTGACAAAGATCCAAATACCTTGCATGGAGGAAAGGTGGGCTTCATAATAAATAGCGCTGGAAAAACTAGGTTTCAACCACTCAAGAACTAAAACTGGACCAGTATCTTTCACCATGCACTAAACTGAAATCAAAGTGGGTTGAACTCCTAAATATTAAAACAAACACTAAACTTGAAGGAAGATAGGCTAGGAGAACTCTTAAAGATATGGGAGTTTGAAGAATTTTAGTGACAAGCCCTCAGTAACACAGGAATTAACAACAACAACAAAAAATCAACAAATGGGCTCTCATCTCATTAAAAAATTTCCCTACAGCAAGAGAAACCACCAACAGAGTAAAAAAAACAGCCTACAATGTGGTTAAAAAATTTAACCAGCTGTTCCTCAGACAAGAACTACTATTTATGATATTTTAAAAAATGAAAAAATCAGATCCTCCCAAATTGAAAAACTCATATCAAAAATGGACATTGGAAAAGAGCAGACAGTTTTCAGCTGAGGGATAGAAACAACGGACATATGAAGAAATGTTTGGTATCACTGGTAGGTGAAGTGATGCAGACGTGAGCAACACTAAGATTCTATTGCATTCCAGAAAAAAATTACTGGTGTCATGAAATAACATTATTTAAAAAAAAAAAAAAAGATTTCAAGAAGTGCAGAGGGTCTTTGAAAGAGTTTTTTACCTTTCTTGTGAACACAGTTCCATAAGTGGCAACAGAAGATGTGACAATCCCTGATCAGAGAAAAAGAAAAGTTTATATTTTACAACTAGAGAAGTACTTATAAGGTTTTCAGTTTTTATGCCAGTTTCCTGAACTTCAGTTCCTGAAGAGAAATCCGCAAGGATCAACTGAATGCAAGTCTGCCCAAACATTTTGGAGGGAAAATAAATATACCACTGATAAGGGACAGTACACAGACATGGATTTTGTTTTCAAAGAAAATACTTTGACTACTGTACATTATACAAACATTTTTGAAAAATGACCCAGAATAGAGATTGTCATTATATCCACTTCAAGATATGCAGGCACATTACAGATCATTAAAGAACTTCCTCTCAGCAGTATGAATGAAAAGAAACTAGCATTTTTAAAGTGTCATGACAGCCAAATACAGCAAGCAGTACTTTGTACATATGGTATTATTAAGCCCTCTATTCCCATTTCATACATTTTTGTACATATTAATTTCATTTCATGAAGCATCAGACACAGTAAAACATCTTTTTAGGTCACCTGTCTGCTACATCAGTCAGCACATAATCCAAGATCGGCCTCATTTTCAATGCCTCCAAAAAGTGGAAATTATTAGAAAAAAATGTTATCACAATTTCAGTGGAGTGGTAATATTTTGAAGCTTAAGATTTTTTTAAACTTACGACTAAAAAAAAAAGTCTGCAAGAAATGTTTAGCTGGGCCAGAAGCTCAGCTCAGTGGCACCATGCTTGCCTGGCAAGTGCATGGTCCTGAGTTGGGTCCCCAGTACTGGAAAAAAAAAATGTTTAGCTGAGTTTCAGGAGACTTTCACCCCAGAGAGAGGATGAAGCTGATTTTGATTTGTTCATCTTATTGCAGCTGGATGCTGTGCCCTCAGGAACTGCCTCGAGCTCAGTACTGGACAGGTCCCAACACATGGTACGTAGTTTATGCCAATTTCCCCTTTGACATTATTACAAGCACCAAAGAAGTTCTACTCTTTTTTGTTCTTACATCACAAACAGAAATGCCAAAACAGAAATGGCACTCCATTAATGAAGTGGTATTTCTGTATTCTAAATTATGCCTCTGAAATATTTCTGAACCAACTGTAAAATGTTGGTAAATGGTGACTCTCTGGAAACATTCATTTAAAATAAATCCTCTCTCCTGCACCATCAGCATGCCTTGTGTGTCCTCTATTTTCTCATCATTCTCATCATTGCATCTTACTGACTGCAAATTATAGTTGACATACAGAGATAGCATTGATGGAGAGTGCATCTATTCTCTATAATGAAAACAAGCTACTGTGGGAAGGTGTTTCCTTATTTTTATTTATGCACAGAGTGTCCTCCAGGCCTAGAGATTAGCCACTGGAAACTCAATATACATACTCTGAATGAATGAATGAATGAATAAATAAGAAATTTCCCACTTAGACTGTAATTATATCATAAATGTTAACATTAAAAAACTAAGTTCTTGAACTGTTTCTTGCTAATCAAAGAATTTGTGTTTCATATTTACAATATATTTATATACGTGGTTTTTCATTAGTTATCCATTTAATGAAGCAATGTATCATTTTAAAAAATCTACATGTTAAAATGCAAACACAATAAATGAGTTGATTTTTAATTCTTCCATGATGTGTTTGGTACTTTGGATTCTTGAATCTATTCTGAAGAGCAAAAATTTCAAAACAGCTCTATAGCCTCCAACCTGTAAAAACAATTATGTGTGAAACAGAAGTAGGAGACCTCAGGCTGTTTCAACACTGGTTATCTATACCCAGCTATAGGGCCAGCAGCTGCTCTTGAGACTGACCCAGTTCTCACAAGGTGTTGCTCTCCTGAGGAAAGAGGACATGTCTCTTAGATCAGGCTGCTCCATGGTGGAGATAATCACCAACAGATGGTGATAATCTGTGGCTTGTCTAATGGAGATCCCTGAAGATACGCTGGAAATGAAGCTTTCACTGATCGACACTTGCTTCTAATGTACAAAGTGAATAAACAGAATATCCGGTACAGCTGGAGAGGAGGCTGCTTCTGATTAGAGAAAAGGAATATAGAGACAGATAGTTTAAGTTCCAGTGGCAGAAATCACTCTACATCAATTTCTGTATCAACTGCTGACTTTTAGCCTTGCTGACTGTTCAGCCACTCTGCTGTTTCCTGAGCACTGGATATGCTTGGTGACAGCTGCTGGGCCAGAGGCACCTAACACGTGAGGACTCGTACATCTTGGCCTGTCTCAAGCAATTCATGCTCTTCATCACTGATGTTTGAGCAGGGACCGGGGCTCAAGATTAATTTCTCCATCATCTTTGCAATTGGAAGTATCATGTATGTTAGTGAAGTACAGGAGAGTTTTTAAAGAGCCGTTTACTTCTGTGGTTTCTTCAGACTTAGCTTCTGTCTGTTATGGACAATGGTAATGTCGCTCCATTCAAAACATCATGAATTAAGGGTGCTGTGTACAAATGTACCTCTCAAAGTATGGTTCACAGACCAGTGTACCGGCATCATCTGGAAAGTAATTAAACACACAGAATTTCAGCCCCTCCACAGACTAACGGAATTGGAACCTGCATTCTGATCTCCATCTCACACAGGGCACTGGCCTTGGAGAAGCACAGCTCTGACTCTGCAATAGCTTTACATTCCAATTACAGTAAGATTCCTAAGACTTAAAGTTTTTTTTAACAGTGAGATAATAAAATATGCTATTAGGATGTAATGTTGCTGTTATTTCCCAGAAATGATTCTGAGTTAACTTCCTCAGTCTATGTGCCAGATAGAGTGATGTCAGCTGTACCCCTCAATCCACATTGACTTTACAGACTGTCTTATAAAATTTAATATACACAAACAGTAGCCCTTATGCTCACTTTCAGTGTACTGTATTCAAAAACAAACTCATTATTCTTCCCTCCCCAATTTTCCTCCATGTACATGTTCTATCTTAGTGTAGAATTTTACCACAAAAAGCACCTGAGCAAGAAAACTTCAAGTTTACCATGGATTTGTTTTTTCTCCTGTATCTTCAATATCTAACAGTCCATTATTTATCACTTGACCATTTCCTATAAGATGTGACTAATTTCTCTGTCATTTTGCTTCCTTCTGAAAACTTTCTAAAATATGAATCTGATTATTTGATTAAATCATTAAAAACAAGCCTTAAGGATGCTTGTTCTTTATACGATGCAGTATCTAAAAATCAACTTCACACTAACTTTTTTTTTTTTTTTTTTTTAGGTTTTTTTGGAGATAGGGTCTCCCTTTGTGGTTCAGGCTGGCACTGAGCTCAGCCTCAAACTCACATCACAATCCTCCTGCCTCTGCCTCCCGAGTGCTGGGATTACAGGCGTGAGCCACCACGCCCGGCACTGTGGCATGTGGTACTGGTTGCTGCTGGGTGTGGGTCTCCACACCCAGTATTATGTGGTTACCGGGGAATCGAACCCGGGTCCTTGCACTTGCGAGACAGGCGCCGGAACCACTGAGCTAACTCCCCGGCCCACACTACCTTTTAAATTCAATTTTGGGATTGGATTTATTGAATATTGGCTTTACCTACAGAATTGCCTGTCATTTCATTGTTATGTGAGGTCCTTTTATACTTTAATATCTTGAAAATATATTTCCATCTACTCAATATTTCTCCTCTTTTGGTGTAGTAATTTGCTATTTGTATTTCAAGCCTTACTTCATGAAAATGAAGAACAAAATATAATTTTATTTCCCCTAATACATACACTGCTGATTAATTACAATGTATTACATATCCTCATCTTTTACAGTATGACATTGCAAATTCCCTCAACAAGATGGACAGTCTGTGTCCTCACCCCTTGAATCTGGGCTGGATATGTGACTTGCTTTGAATTCTGTAGAATATAATGGGATTGCCAATTCTGAGCCTTGACCTCCAAAGGCTTTGTACCTTCCACTCATGCAACTGCACCATACACACACTCGGGATAGTCTGTTGGAGTGTCACTGGAAGATATTCCTAACAACTTCATTTCAGCTGCTATGAAAACGTGTGACAGAGATCCAGCAAAGTGAACAGTGTTACCTACTTGTAGGTATTCCCTTCTCACTAAGAGATTAATGGAAAAAAAA
>PVIR01017173.1:0-35417 GCA_004026965.1 Petromus typicus
ATAGCATGCAAAAAATTCACTAGTAATATGAAGGAGGAAAATGTGACCCAGAACTACAAGAAAAGTCAGTCACTTGAAACAGATGGAGAGAGACCTAAGAGTAGAAAAAGTAGACGAGGACTTCTGAAAATCTGTTATACCCAGAATGTTTGACACCATATTGAAGAAGAAGAACAGAGTTAGAGAACTGAGACTACTGGCAAGATTTAGTAGCAAGCCACAGCAGTCAAGGTGATACAGTTTTGGTCCAAAAACAGAAAAATAGATGAGTGGAACAGATAGAGAGCACAGACGTAGCCCTCCATAGCTATAACCAGCTGGTCTTTGACAAAGGATGAATACAGAGAAAATGTAGTCTTCAATAAATGGTGCAGGAATAACCAGACATCCATGCACAGAAATAAATCTAGACACAGACCTTATACTTTTCACAAACATTAACTGAAATGTTTCATAAATCTAAAAATGTAAATGCCAAATTCCTAGAGGATACCATAAAAGAAACCTTCTATGATCATGGGAATAGAGTGAATTAGGACAAGCACCAGAGCACAATGCCCTCAAATGTGTATCGACGGGATGGACTTTATTGAAATGGAAAGCTTGTGCTCTTGCAAATTCACTATGAAGAGACCTAGAAGACAAGTCATTGGAAAAGATAGCTCCAAAAGACATAGCAGAAAAGTGGCCTGTTACATGGAATATACAAAAATCTCTTTAAAGCACAATAAGAAAGCAAAGACTGTAATTTAAAATTGAGTACAAGACCGAGTGACTCTCAGGGAAGAAGATGCACACATGGCAAGTGCACATACCACATGCTTTGCGGGGATTTGCAGATGAAATGAGCGTGAGGTACCGTGACACACCCAGTAGAGTGGCCGGTCTGAGCGCCTGTGAAGGTGTGCGATAAAATCTCTGTCACGTCTGGGCTGTGCAGTGGTGAACCCACTTCCACAGGCAGACAGTTCTCACAAATCCCGTGTGCTCTCAGTACACAGTCCAGCGATTGCTTGTATTTACCCAAATGATCTGGAAACTCCCGTCTATTGAGCACATCTGCACATGAATGTATGTAAGAGCTTTATTCATAAATGGCAAAACTCGGAAGAAGCCGAGACATCCTTCAGTGGGCGAGTGGATCCTATACTGTGGTTCGTTCAAGTACAGAATGTTGTTGAGTGTGGGGTTATCAAGCTACGAGCAGACACGGAGGACTCAGCAGGGCATATTAGTTAGTAAACAAGAATGTTTACAGCTCCGTGACATTTAGAAAGAGGTAAAACTATGGAGCAAATGAAAAGATGAGTGGTTGCCAGGGTGAGGCCCCATGCAAAGCTGAGTAGGCAGCGAAACTCCTCTGGCTGAGACTCTACTGGGGGCTGCGTATCAACAGACACTTCCCAAAACCCATGCAATGTACAACGCCAAGAGTGAATCTTCCTGTAAACGGCACTTGGGGCGATGGAGACAGTAAACCAAGTTATAGCCCTCTCCCAGGAGGGCTTCACAGGTGCCATACAAGGACTTAATACAGAGAGACTCGATTCTCACCGTTTCTCCCAGGCAACTCATGTATCTGGCTGCTACAGGAAGCAGATGGGTCTTGGAGAATGGCAATGAATTATTATAAACTCAACCAGCTGGTGACTCCGGCTGCAACAGCTGCTCCAGATGGGGCTTTATAAATCTGAGCAAATTAACACATCTTGTTCTTACTTTGCACGTAGCTATTGATAAAGTTACTGCTTAAAAAAAAAAAAAAATCTCTTCACATCTCAAGCCATTTGTATCCAGCTGCCCAGACTAGCAGCAGACGGTCACTGCTGTCTCTCAGGATTTGTCCGTTCTCCAGACCCGTGTCCTGATTTGCTCTGTAGGGACCTTTTATTTCAGTGAGCTCTCATCCCAGACCATTTCACTGGTGATTTATATGGACCTGACCAGGTAAACAAGAGGCGGACAATTGGGACCACATTTGTACATTGGAGGATGGAAAATAATCCTGTGACAATATCAGGTGACTTCTACCCCAAGGAAATATCTAGGGGTTGCCGTACGCCTGAGCCCTTTTCTAATTAAAAGGGAGGCACAGTGCCTTGTGGGTACCATAGCCCTCTGTGGGTGAGACACGGTGGCCCAGTCACCGAGTGATCAGAAGCTGACAGCCTTAAGGTGGACCTGGAGCAACAAGAGATACCCTAGTAGGTTCACGCTGTCCTTCAGGGCGCCCTGTGCCTGTAGCCACTGACCCACTAGGTCAAGGGAGGCCCGAGTGCAGGGGACAATGACATTTCTATTTGATTGAATTCTAGAACCTGAGCCTGAAGAACCTAAAGATGTCTTAGAAGGTGAAAAAGTTGAAGAGGTGGAGGAAGAAGTTAAAAAGGAGGAGGAAGAAGAAATAGAAATAAGTGCAGAACAATCAACAATTCCAGCCAACCTGGAACGACTTTGGTCTTTTTCCTGTGATGTGACCAAAGGTCTGAATGTGAGCAGCCTTGCCTGGAACAGAATAAACCCAGTAAGTGATCAAACATTTTACCAATTAGCAAATTTTTCTTTTAACATGTAAGACACGTGAGGGCCAGAACGCAAACCCTCTTTTGCATAAATATCCCCCAAGAGGTCTCTGTCTAAATCTTTCCTCATCCTCATCATTGCTCGTAGTAGTCTTGGGGCCTGAGCCTAGTACTGCTCATGTTTTAGGTGAGAACCCAACCACCGAGCCACACCCACCCCCTGTGATTATTGAATTTTAACGATAAAGTTTGTTTTTCCCCTCAGATATAGGGCAGAGATTTAAACTGAGCACAGCCCCCAGTTTTAGAATGTCTCTAGAACAAGTTCATGTTCCACAAAATGTTAATAGTCACATAATAGTATTTTCTCCTCATGTATAGAAACTTTACTGTTTTTATCTTAGAAGTCATAGTTGGGATGTGGCACTTTATGAATCCATGCTAGGTCCTGTACTGAAAACTGTACCAAAATATTGCATGATTGATTGATTTTAATGTATATCAAAACTCAGGCACCAAGCTTCAGTTTCTCTTCAGAGTCATCTTATTGAGAAATCTGTGCGTAGTTCAGGACTTTGTAAGTGCTTGAAGTAACTCAAGATTCCCTAATAGATATTCTTTCCAATAGCAGCAAATACTTAACTTGCACTTAGTATGTACCAAGCCATGTCTGAAGCTAAAAATGTTTAAGATAAGCCGTGTTCAATTTTACCTGTATTGATATTAACACAAAAACTTTACGAGTACGTGCACTGTTATCCTCGTGATGCTGATAAAGAAAATAAACTCCAAAGGGATAAGTGACCTGTCCAGTATAACACCGGGTCAGCAGAACGGCCAGGACCGGCGGACCTCTGGCACCAGGTTCTCGCCCTTCACAGCTACATTGTGGGAAATCAGCTTCACATAAGGAGAGCGGGTCATGAGGCCGGCAATGTGGTGTTTGCGTATAGAAAAGAGATAATTAGAGAGTGAAGATATCGACTTTCTCCTGAGGCTTCTAAACTTTCTCCTGAAGTTCCTAAAACTGTGGTTTTGAAGGCATTTCCCAATTTTAATCCCAAAAATCTTTTGGGAAGTGGCAGTTTCCTTAAAATAAATATAGCATATTTTTAAAGTGGTCAAAACTTATTTGTTTCTTAAAAATCATATTATAATAAATGTATTTCATTATTGGCCCTAAAATTTCATTTTATTGGTACCATGATAGTTGTCATGGTTATAAAAAAAACAAAATATGTAATCATTTTTGTTAAAACCTGAGTACACATTAATTTAATTATTGTTTATTATTTTTAATAAAATTAATTCTACTGCAGATTTGTCTTTATGAAACCATATTTAGGAACATGTTATAGGTAAGCAGTATTTACCAAGTTAATAGCAATTTGTAATAAAGATATGAAACATTTTTAGGAACAATATACATTATTAGCTCTTTTTAATACTATATTGCTACTGGGATTAAATCATTTAAGTGAAGCTAATTGAAAGCATATTGTTTGTGGTATATATAATGTTTATTAATTCATTCTACAAATATTTATTGACCATTCTGCTGGCACCATTAAGACACTGCAAATATAGCAGCAATTAGATCTGAGTCTGTGCCATGCAATAATCTCTGACGTGCTTCGGGAGGAAACAAACGGGCCGTGGACGAGTCCCCTGAGGGCTCACTGGAGAGTAACACCTCTGAGTCGGGAGGGAAAGGCCCCGGGTTTGGCAGTGTCAGGTCGAAAGGGGTGAGGTGAGTCCTGTGTTGAGAGAGACGGACCTGTGGACAGGTGATGTTGGCCGGAAAGTACAGCGGTGACCAGGAAAAATGTTGAAGATAATGTGTTCTGACTGCCAAGAGTGGCCTGAGCTTGGCCAGTCATTAAATTTTGTCTATAATTATTCACATAGTGCATTTTTTTAATACTGGGAATTGAAGTCTGTTGTCTTTGTGAAGCATAGTGGAGTTACCGGTCGGGGAGGGTGAGGCGCAGTTATGATGCAGACTCTGGAGAAGGTTTCTGGAATGTCCCGTTTTTAATGAGGCTTACCTGTGCTTATGTAACATACAGACAGAGGGCATGGCGAGGGCTGAGGAGGCGTGAGGGTCCATTGGTTTAACTTAGGGTCTTGCCTAATAAGGAAATTTTGTGAGCAGGGGGGCGTATTGAGGAGGGGGGCTTATGTGGCATGAGCAGGGCTAGGGGGGAGGTGGGGCCATGGATGAGAAACAAAGAAGGGTGGGGGTGTCAAGAAGGCCACTAGCGAGGCTCAAGGTGTGGGCGTGAGTGTGCTCAGGCCCCTGAGGGTCTCCGAGCCTGTAGGGAGTCAGGCTTTAACCACCAGGCTCAGGAAACAGGTGTGCGGTGCACTTGTCCTAGCCAAATCTAAACCTCTCGCTTAGAAGTCAGGCCTCTGCACTTGCCCGACAGCGTGGCACCACCAAGCTAAATCTCTACCCCATTTTTGTTGCTATTGTTGGTTTGTTTTTTGAGATAGAGTCTTGTTATTTAGTTCAGGCTGGCCTTGAGCACATTGTGCAGCCCAGGCTGTCCTCCAACTTGTGGCAGTCTACCTGCCTCAGCCTCCTGAGTGATGGGACTATATCACTGGCTCACATATACATTTCTTGAAACAACTTGCTGTATTAGTCAGCTCAGGCTGCTATAGCAAAGTACACTAGGTTATGTCGCTTGAACAACTACATTTTATTTTCTAACAGTTTTGCAGGTTAGGAAGGTCAGGGGGAAGCTGTTGGCCAGCTGAGAACTTCCTCTCAGCCCCCTTCTCACTGACTAAGTCTCACACAGTCAGGAGAGAGCTCTACTGTCTCCTCATTTTAAAAAGTGACCAAGGGCCGGGGAGTTAGCTCAGTGGTTCCGGCGCCTGTCTTGCAAGTGCAAGGACCCGGGTTCGATTCCCCAGTAACCACATAACAATACTGGGCGTGAAGACTCACCCGAACAGCAACCAGTACCACATACCACAGTGCCGGGCGTGGTGGCTCACGCCTGTAATCCCAGCACTCGGGAGGCAGAGGCAGGAGGATTGTGATGTGAGTTGGAGGCTGAGCTCAGGGCCAGCCTGAACCACAAAGCGAGACCCTGTCTCAAAAAAACCTAAAAAAAAAATAAATAAATAAAATAAAAAATAAAAAGTGACCAATCCAGTCTGATCGGGATCCCACTGTATGACCACCCTGAGCCTTTGTGGCCTCCAAAGCCTCAGATTCAGACATTCGGGGGTTAGGCCTTCAGCATGAATTTTTGAGGATACACTCAACCCATAACATCTCATCTTAATTTCGGTGGCTTTCATTTTACGTTTGAAGTAATCAGGCCATCCTCAAAAACCCGTAAGATATTACAATAGAAAATACATTCTCAGAAGGTGACTTTGATGTGTAGAAGAACTTATCAGCAGATGGTTCTTTCTAAGTACCTCGTCTTCTAAAAATGAGAAGTATTATACTCAGTACTTTTATCTGCTTGAGCAAATAGAGGTATGGAGTGAAAATTGACAGTGTGTTTGTTACTTTCTCTTGTTGCTGAGCAAAACAGCTGACACCCAAAGTACTTAGCTCTCAGTTTGTAGAGGCTTCAGTCCATATCAGCTGGCTCCACGACAGGGTAGCACGGCAGAGGGGATGGCAGAGGGACCGTAGAGGGGAAGCAACTCATGGCAAGGGGAAGGCAGCAGAGCAAGGAAGTGATAACAGCAGCTTCTTCCTGCCCCTTTTGTGCTGTGTCTAGGGTGCCTGGCTTAGGGCTCTGGGTGCCGAGCCAGTCAGTAGACTGATTTAGTCACCACACACTCTTGACCCCAGCGTCATACATTCTAGATACAGCCACCTCTGAAAAGCCCACCTGTGACCTCATGAGACGAGGGGACAGCTAGACACAAGCCATAGCATGATGGACCAATATGTTTTATTCTCAGTGGAAAAATTCCACCATATTTTTAAGTATAGTTTGTTAATGGTATCATTATACATGTGCCAATATTTTTATGCTATCTTCTCTTCTTTTAAGTTTATTAACCTGCTTTTCAGGACCTTCTGGTTGTTGGGTATGGACACTTTGGATTTAAGGAGCAAAAAAGAGGATTGGTTTGCTGCTGGTCCATAAAGAACCCCACGGTGAGCTAAGGGGAGTGAGGGCCATTCGTATTTAGTTAAATGTTGACAAAATTATCATGAAATATTTAGTTGTTTGTGATAACTAAACAAGGGCCAAGGGATTGTATAATTTAAAAATTTTCATCTTTATTTGGCTTGGTTTAAATCCACAGCCATTAACATTTGTTTTTGTTGACATAGGAGAAAAAGCATTTATTTATGAATTCACTCAGTAAATATTTATAGAGCATGTATTTATTTGCTATTAGGTCTGAAGGCACAGAGTTGAACCACTGTTGAATCATAGTTGATATAAAGAAGGACTCCGCAAATAAGAATCTTTCAAAAATTAGACATTTCTTTTTATACTTGGTTGTTTCTTAATATATAGAATATGATCAAAATTTATGGCGAATGTTTGCATTTAAAAAAAATTTAAATTTCATTTTATTTATTTTTTGTTTGTCTGTCTGGTGATACCGGGCTCAAACTCGTTCTCTTGTGCTTGCAAGGTGGATGCGATACCACTGAGCTAAATCCCGGCCCTGAGTGTTTAAATTTTTAAATATCATTACAATAAAAGCGGCATCACCGTTAATCTCTCTCAGATCTCCTGCTTCTCTTTGAAGTACACATCTTGGAGTCCTTGCCACTTTCTGAAGCACTCTGGAAGTCTCTCAGGAGGACGAGGGTGCGGCGGTCCTGGCTGCCTCGATGTCCTTCGTGGACTCAGAGTGTTTCGCTTTTGTGTGGCTCTGACTTGAGGAAGAGCTGGAAATGGCAGGACGACAGATCTGGTGGGTGTGATCGATGAGGACACTGTGCTGTCCTTACGAGCAGTGGCCTTTGTAGGACGGCGCGTTCAGCAGCAGTCGTGTATTTTTGGCTGCTTTTCCTAAAGACCCTCAGAGACAGGACTCCAGAGCTGCCTCGGGCAGGGGCGTGGGAGAGGGGGTCAGTGTGTGTGAAGTGAGGCGAAGGATTTCACAGGGGTTGGTGGTGATGTGTCTTTTACTGCAGTTCGTTTTTAAAGGTTAAATTCATGGTATATTTCAAGCACACTTCCCAGATGAATAGCTCTTTATCACCTGATACTCATTAGATATAAGATAGGTTAATATAACTTTCTTACTGTTATCAGTATTACAAACTGAATGAATAAGTATCTGATCATCTTTTTTGTTGTTGTTGTTAAACAGCCCTAGTCAATCTGTTATTTTACGGCTGTCCATTTAGTTTTAAGTCAAAACAGAAACGTGACTTGGGAAACTTAGAGAAAGGACAGGAGATCATGTAACAGTTTTATAAATAGTTCACTTGACAGGGAACTGGGTCCAAAGGACGTAAATAACAGGAACGAGCCTTTTTAAATGTGGAAGATGACCATGAATTTCATCGTTGGTAGCTTATCTTCTTTTCCAGAGGTGGTCAGAAAAAGGAAGGGATTTAGAACAGAGGAACTTCTACGATATTATACAGATAGACCGAGACAAGGTGACACCAGCCCTGGAGGACGGAAATGTCTACTACAGAGGCTGTGTGTGCAGCCCTTGCCTCCCGCGAAGGGAGCTGTCCTGCGGAACAAGCTCCAGAATGTGACACTGTAGCTGCGCACGGGGCACTTCCTAAAGCCGCTGCCAGTGACCCCTGAGAATCCTTAGTTTTACCGGAACAAAGGCAGGACTAATGGCGGGTTTGTTTCTATTTATACCGGAAGTCACTAGGAAGACAGGAGTACATGAACAAGATAACTCGTGGTACCTCCCCGGGGCGCCGGGGACTCAGCCCTGCAGTACCCCGTCTTCCCGTGGGCACAGAAACAAGCTTACAGTGTGACGCGCTGTCTCTCTATGCAGTGGCCGGAGCGCGTGTACCCGAGTCCGCACGGGGTCACGGCCGTGGACTTCTCCATCGGGGCCCCGAACTTGCTAGCAGTCGGCTACTACAACGGCACGATCGCCATCTACAACGTGCAGAGCAGCAGTAACACTCCGGTCCTGGACAGCAGGTGAGAGCGAGGGAACTGGTCAGCTCAGAGCTCCCGCTCTTCCCAGAGAGTCACTCTGGTGTGGTTTCGCTTTGAGTGAGCTCGTGTGCTTGCTGAGAAGGACGCTTTCTTCAGTTAACACTTTTCCTGTTGTTTCTCCAGATGGAACGCTCTGTCATAATGATCTCTTCTTTCTCCCTCTCTCTCTTTCTCTTCCTTCTGGCCTTCCTTCCTTCGTTTCTCCTCCTCTCTCTTTTGTATATTTATTGTTTTGGAGACAGGATCTCACTAAGGACTGGGCTCAAACTTGCAGTCCTCCTGCCTGAGCTTCTCAGACTGTTGGGATTACAGGTGTGTGTCCAATGCCTGGTTTCCTTTCTTTTCTCTGCTTACCTCGCTGGTAAACTTCCTTTGCCTTGACACTTTAGGATGAATTTAAACTTGCCTTGGTGTTTTTTCCAAAAAACTGTGCTGAACTCCTTCCTTTCTTTCATGCATCTTCTCTGTATCTCTTCAAAACAGCGCAGGTCATGCAGAATATTAATTATTTGCAGGTAGACAAACCCGAGGTTCAGTGTAAGGTCTCCATGTGCCATGTAGATCATACCTTTGTAGTCTGTGTGCCACACGGTATCAGATATGCACTACTTTAAGTGTTTAATTAACAATGAGTGAATGAATGGGTTATATTGAGAAAAAACAGAAAGTTAGATGAAAGATGATCATGTAGGTTAGCTTTTGTACTAGCCCAGACAGCATTGGGGCTAGCCTGTGCTGGTATTAGTGTTTGAATAAACTTAGAACTGGAGACAGCCACTAATGCAGCAACTCTTAAATTTAATTTTGAAATTATTTTTAGTTTTGTAAGGATGGATCGTTGTGTCTGTTTCTGGGAGGAGGATCCATACATTTTTAGCCAGTATTGAAAGACATCTGTGATTTTTTAAAGTCCAGAACTGTTGCATTGGAAGTTTTCTATTAAAAACTAAGAATTAGTACTACGAGGGGAGTGGTCCATTGATTTGATAGGAAAGAGTCAACACTCTGAAAAATGGTTTTAATTTTTCAGAAAAAATTTAATCAACCGAACAGAATATCAATACAGTAGTCAATCCTGAAACACAGCGAGAATTCTTTATTTGAACAAGATTTAAATGACTAATTCATTTAAGCTATGAAAAAAATTATAAAAATGAAGATTGTTTTATGCAATATGTTTAAAAGTAAGTGAAAGTCAATTTACAGAACTAACCTAATGAAGAATGAATGCACAGAGTAATAAAAGCAGATCTTGAGAAGAAAATACTTGCTTCTGTATTCTTGCTACGGTAGGTAATGTAGTCCAGGAAAATTCTTCTTTTGCAAGAATAGAAAAAATCCACAGTGACTATCATAGCCAGTGGTAATCTATCCTGGTTTTCAAATTTCTTAAAATCTGGTTTGAACAATAAAAGCATCATTACATAAATGTCATGATTCTCCAGACTGCCATATTTTTCACATGCCAAGGCATCTAAAATTATCATGCTATGTCTGTAAGTGACATTCTGCCCTATTTTAGTGAATCACCTCAAAAACACTTGGGACCCGTGTGGCAGCTGCAGTGGATAGAACAGGACAGAGGGACAACGGGTGACGACAAGAGAGAATTCCTGATTTCCATATCTGCAGATGGAAGAATCTCCAAATGGGTCATACGGAAAGGCCTGGATTGCCACGGTGAGCGAGAGCCCGAGATCTCTCTTGTGTGCTGAACTGGAAACCCACAGGGAGCCATGTGTGATTGGTGACATGTTTATTTTGAAAGAAAAAAAGCTGGGTTTGAATATTGTTCTTTTAAGCATTTAGTTTTGTTTTTTGCTAATTTTAATCTAATTACATGCAAAAGATGACAGAAATCACAGTATTATTGGCAGAAGAGACATACATGGTACTTGCACCTCTTTTTTATGTGGTAAAATACAGATTTCTTTAAATACAGACTTGATGCGATTAAAACGCACTACTTCTAGCAACAACAAGAAAGGAAGTGAGAAGGACAAGAAGGGAGAAGCTTTGATATCGCGGCAGGCCCCTGGGATGTGCTTCGCCTTTCACCCCAAGGTGAGTCAGTTCAGCCCAGTATTTATTTTCATCTGTAACAATGCCCAACAGTTGAAGTGTCAGAAGGTATAAAACATGAGACAGGGGCCAGGGATTTAGCCCAGTGGTTCCGGCGCCTGTCTTGCAAGCACAAGGGCCCGGGTTTGATCCCTGGTAACTACACACAACAATACTGGAGGCGTGGAGACTCATGCTCACCAGCAATCACAGTCACATACCACAGTGCAGGGCATTGTGACTCACCCCTGTAATCGCAGCACTCAGGAGGCAGAGGCAGGAGGATTGCTGTGAGTTTAGGCTGAGCTCGGAGACAGCCGGAACTACAAAAGCAAGACCCTGTCTAAAAAAACAAAACAAAACGAAACAAAAAAACCCAAAAACAAAACATGAGAAAGTGTTTACATGGTAATAAATGTTATGCTTTGTCCATGAGAAGACAGAGATGTGGCGCTGACCTAGGTAGAAAGGTGTAGTCCGGCCGGTTCTCCCACTCTGTATGTGCTTTTCCGAAGACCTCTGGAAAGACTGCCTTCCCTCTGCTCAGCTTCATGCCCCCGCGCCCCTCTTGGCCACGCCACTGCTCCACTTTGCATTCACAGACCAAGTCTGCTCTCCAGGGTTCTCGGCTGCAGGCGAGCGATGAGTGTTGGGATAAAAGGACCTGGAAGACCACTAGCAACCCAGATCAAATCAGAGCCCAGTTGCTGACGTTTTATTCTATTTGATTGTTTTTACCTGGAGGTATTTTGGAATCAGGAAATTTAGACACTGTGACAGATTAACAAATTAAATCCATGTTTTTTGTTGTATCTGATATAATCATCTTTTGTGTAAGACTGTGGTCCATCTGTTTATACAAACAAAAATCTGAACTGTTTCTCTCTTCTACACTGTTATCCAAACTCTATTTAAACCTTATCATCCTCTCTGCTCCAAGCTCTACCGATAGAGTTTAGGTCTTAACTAATTTTCACTTTTGCCAAGAACACCATATAGTCTGATTTCCCTTCTTTTACCCAATCTTAAAATCTTCCTTTTAATTGTGACATTAAAACCATTTATGTTTAGTTGGATTATTGATTATGGTCAGGTTTGAGCTTATTTTTCTTGACTGGTTATTGAAGGATAGTTTAAAATATATAGGGAATAGAGTCTAAAATATCTGTTGTTGTTGGAAGCAGAACTGTGAAGAGCCATCCCCTGCCTAGAGGTCCTCATAGTTCTGCACCAGCTATTATAATGTTTAATGTAAATCTCTCTTCCCTATTTCCTGCATAATGGTTGTTTCTTAGAACACTACTCAGTAAACCTCTTCCATGAAATCTTATAGTGTATTTCCTAGGTACCCAAACTTTTGTGAGCATTTTTGAAGACTCCTTTCATCTTGAAGCATCTTAGTGAAATACGACCACTTCTAAGGGGTGTTGACATAATCATTATTCAAATGATAAAAACAGAATGAGATTCCTTACCCCATCATACATCAACAAAAACCTATAGAAAAAATGTGGGAATTATCTTTATGACTTCAAAGTAGGGAAAGATTTGTTTAAACTGAAAAAATTTTAATCTGTGGAATAAAATGAGAACATTGATTTATCAAAGACAGTTGTCTTGTTTACTTTCTTTATGGCCAAGACAAAATACCCGACACCCCAAATTAGGGCTGGGGATTTAGCTCAGGTAGTACCGCACCTACCTTGCCAGCATAAGGGCCCCAAGTTTGATCCCCAGTATCATAGAAAACAAAACTAAACAGAGCAAAAAAACAAAGTTACAGAAGGCAATATTTATATCAGCTCACAGTTGTGGAGAATGCAGTCCATAGTCATCGGCTTCCAGGCATGGTGGCATGGCAGATGATAAACAGATCACGGTGGGTGGAATGAAGGAAAGCAGCGAAGTACAAGAAGTGCCAGCCTAACTTTCCTTCTTCTCCCTTCCAGGTCACCTGCCCATTGTGTGGTGCCACCTGCACCCAGGGTAGGCCTCCTGTTGTCCACCCCCAGAACTATGCCAGATCAATTAATGGACTAATTTAGCAGTTATCTACCCTTAAACCCAACATCATGCACCCTAGATCCAGCTACCTCCCAAAAGTCCTACTGTAACCTGAGGATTTGGAGGGACACCTGCACATAAGACATAACATCAGTGAAAGAAAGTAAGCAGAAAATCCATACACTGGCAAAAGATGCTTGCAACATAGGTAATAGATAGAGCAATAGGACCTAGAATAAAGGACTTATACAAATCACATTTAAAGAGACAAGTTATTAGTGAACTGGTCAAGAGATATAGATGGAAGAAGAAAGGCAATTGATCAATAAATATAAAAAGTCTCCACCTTACTAATACACATGAGATGTAAAATTCGATATAATTTTACATCTAATAGAATGTCAATACATAAGATTTCTGATGTAACCAATATTTAAAAGAATGTAGGTCAAAGGGAATTGTCATATGCTGCCCTTAAGTGTAATGTAGTTTATGTAGTTTTATGTAGTTTAAAAGTATATATGGCCCACAGTCTAGTACTTGCATTTTGAAATGCTTGTGAGTACTTCGTGGTGTGCTTCAAGTTCTAATGTGCGTACAGAGTACTCGGGAGCAGGTTGCGCTGCAGGACCGGCGGCCCTGAGGGGTCAGCTCTGCTGTGTGCCCGAGTGGTGCTGCGGTCTGACCACCCTGTGTGGCTGGGACTCATGCCCCCGACTCACCGTGCAAAACGCTTTTCAAATCCCCAGTTGGTGCATATATTTCGTGTTAAAGATGTCTGAGATGCCATCTAATTTAACCTCTCATTTCCAGCAGTGACAATTTCCTCAGCATCATGCACATAAATACACATTAAGTCATCTGTATTTATTGTTAAAACATCTGTCTTGTCTTTGACTTATTCTACAGAAATAGCAGCTGTTGTTTCCCTAGACAGTTCATTTGATTGTTAGCTGATTTCAGATGTTAGAAAGTCTCTTGCTGATTTTAAGCCAATTTTTCCACCTAAATTACACAGAACATTAAATATCGCTATCTATTCCAACAAAGGAATTATCATAATATCACAACAGAAGGAAAAAGATAACTGACAATTATATTCAGAATAGTATTCTTGTTCTGATTTCTGAATTGCTTTTAATAGATCCAGAATTGTCTGGTCTTCGGTCCTGCTCGCTTACTAATAATCACAAGGCAATATGTTTGGTTTCTTGTGTTGTAGGACACAAATATCTATTTGACTGGCACTGAAGAAGGTCTTATTCACAAATGTTCTTGTTCATATAATGAACAATACTTAGAAACCTATAGAGGACATAAGGTTAGTTTAATTATGGTAGGTATGAAAATTTATCTTATAGTATTTCTGAAAAAAATAGTTTACCTTTAATTTCTTCTTGCAAGTTGTAGAAGTCACATATCTGTTTCTTAAAAAACTTTGCTTATAATACCTTGCTGATCCCAAAGTAAAATGCTTTCTTGCGTATACCTAGTCTTTGTATCTTTTGATGACTTTTACATCCAAGTTTTTTCATTTTATCCCTCCTTTTTGTTTTTCTTGATACAATATATTAACTTTTTAAGAACATGCAATATGTACTAACATTTAGAAAGTATTTATGTTTCTACATGTAATAGTTAAGGGTGCAGCCAATCTATGATCTTACTTTCCACTAAAATAATATCCATGGTATTGTAGAAACCTAGAAATCTTCATATTTGTAATTCTCTGGCCAAGGCTAAAGTATATGCTGTTAAATGTCACTTATGTATTGGATACTTTCTACTTGTAGGGCCCGGTGTATAAAGTGACGTGGAACTCATTTTGTCCCGACATTTTCTTAAGCTGCTCGGCAGACTGGGGTGTGATGATCTGGCAGCAGGAGAACCTCCAGCCCATTCTGAGTTTCTACCCAACGACCAATGTCGTTTACGATGTCTCCTGGTCTCCAAAGTCATCCTATATATTTGCAGCTGCAAATGAGACCAGAGTGGAGATTTGGGACCTCCACATCAGCACGTAAGTGTTAAGTGGGAGCATTTTCTAGGGGAAATTTCCAGTAGAAGCAGTTCAAACTAAATGATGGGTGGTAGTTTGAATCTTGTGTGAGTAAAGACTTGTGGCAGAATGCTGTATTAGCATTAATTACTTACACCATACTTAGTGTTAAAAACTCCTGAATGAAAAGCTTACCTTAACTGTGTCCTCAAACACAGGCTGTGAGGATCACCTTGAGTTCCTCTTCACTGTCTAGTATGTAGAGGAGTACAAGGAGGACTGATTACTTCTCTAATTCTACAGTTAAGATTCTCTCCAATAAGAGAAATAAGCAGACAAAATTATTACTTTTGCAATATTTCCTTTTTCTCTTACTTCATTTAAAATTTTTGTTTTGTTTTGTTTTTTGAGACAGGGTCTTGCTTTTGTAGTTCAGGCTGGCCCTAAGCTCAGTCTTGAACTCACAGCAATCCTCCTGCTTCTGCCTCCTAAATGCTGGGATTACAGGCGTGAGCATGACTAAGACTAGGAAAATAATTGTGTTAATAATATCTTTTTATGTTCTGGAGGTCCATGGGCAGAAGATGCTCTGCTGTGAGAGGGCAGTTGTTTAAGAACTCTTATTCTCCGGGGAACAGAGCCAGTAGGGTACACGCGTTCCCTTCCAAATCCAGTGTCATCTCTGTCTAGCTGTCCCTCCCAAGGTCTGTGTTAGAGAGTATCACCTCACTCTGCAGGAGCTGACCTCCCTGCAGCAGAAGGCCACAGTTTTCTCTTAAGACTTTCAACTAGTTGGGTGAGACCCACCCACATTACGGACGTGCTCACTTTCATTCAGATTCCACCAATCAAAATGCTGACCATATCTTTAGAGCACAGTACCGTGTAGACATGTTTGGTCAAATGCATGGGCACCGTGACCCAGCCAGGGTCACCGGAAAACAAGTGGGTCATGACAAACACTGAAGTGCAGGAGTTCATGTCCTACTTGGGAATTATTTTTCAAGTTACCTGGTTGAAACTGGCCCCCTGAAGAAATGAAAGGCTTTGAGTTTGGAAACAGAGGCCTTTGCTTTTATTACATGACAAAGACCAGTCAAACTTGTCTTAGTCTGTGCCTGGAAAAAGACCGTGTTAGCAGCTGCAAACCTTTAACCCAGTTACCAGGAGACTGAGGAGGAGGAAGGCCAGTTCCAGGCCAACCAGGGCTGCACAGTGATGCCGTGAGACTCTGTCTCCAAGTGTGATGATAGTGATAGTGATAATGATAGTGATAAGGCCCGGGGTTGTGGTTCAGCCCTCCCTGGCCTCAGTCTTTAGTACCAAAACAAAGAAATCCTATAACCACTGAGTTTATACATGAAACGTTTCACTGCAGCTTGGACCCTCTGATCGTAAACGTTGCTAACCCTGGAATCAAGTTCACAACCATTCTCTTCTCCAAGCACACGGATTGCCTTTTGGTGGGAGATAGCGACGGACAGGTGGCTGTGTATGAGCTGAGAAATATGCCCGCCGCTTCCGATTCTGGCCGGGTAAGACTCAAGTGTGTCGGTTATCTGGGGATGGCGCCGCACACCCTCAGCCCCAGCTGTTCGGGAGGCTGAGGCAGGAGGATTGTGTTTGAGGTCACCCTGGGCAACTTGGTAAGACTGCCCCTCTTTCTCTCTCTTCCTTTCCCTCTTGCTTTTCCTCCATGTCTATTGAATGAGTCCATTCAGTTGTAATTTGGTGGCACACCAAAGTGTGCATTTAAGTAACATAAGTGTGATGTAATGGAAGAAATGAGCTCCAAGAGTCACTACCTAGTACGTATGGTATCTATATGGTTTGGTTTATTTTGTCATAGTAATATTTCTGAGCCTAAGATTTGTAAATGTTGGGCTGCAGATTTAGCTCAGTGGTTCCGGCGCTTGCTTTCTAAGTACAAGGTCCCAGGCTCGATCCCCGGTAACCACACACAACAATGCCGGGCATTGAGACTCACGTCCACCAGCAGTCAGAACCACACACCACAGTGTCGGGCCTGGTGGCTCGTGCTTGTAATCTCAGCACTCAGGAGGCAGAGGCAGGAGGATTGCTGTGAGTTCAAGGCTGAGCTTAGGGCCAGCCTGAACTACAAAAGCAAGACCTTGTCTCAAAAAAAAGAATTATAAATGTTATGTAGGAGAACTAAAAATTGTGCCTAGGGACTGAGCATGGTGACATCACCTAGAATCCTAGCTACTCAGGAAGTTAGGGCAGGAGGATGGCAGGTTCAAGGTAATCCTGGACAGCATAGTTAGGTCTTGTCTCAAAAAGCAACGAAGTGTAGTGCCTAGGATTTGGGACTTATTCATTGCTAGATATAGCTAAAGACTCCTTACATGAAATAGTTTCATTTTTAAGACACTCTCCAGAGTTCCTGATACAGGAATTCTTCTTTGGTTTAGCATTATTTGATTCACTTACTCTGACCTTCATGTGTTAAAGCCTTGTTGCCAACCTGGACAAGAAACTCAGTATAAGAAGATGCTCATTATTTTTACAATAGCTTTCCAATTGTTTCTCTCTCTCTTTTTTTTTTTTTTTGAGACAGGGTCTCGCTTTGTAGTTCAGGCTGGCCCTGAGCTCAGCCTCCAACTCACATCACAGTAATCCTCCTGCCTCTGCCTCCCGAGTGCTGGGATTACAGGCGTGAGCCACCACGCCCGGCACTGTGGTATGTGGTACTGGTTGCTGCTGGTGTGAGTCTCCACACCCAGTATGGTATGTGGTTACCGGGGATCGAACCCGGGTCCTTGCGCTTGCAAGACAGGTGCCGGAACCACTGAGCTAACTCCCTGGCACCCCCCCCTTGTTTCTCTTTTTTAACATTTAAATTATTACTGCAAACAGTAATCTGGTAAATATTACCACAAATACGGAAAGCATGTTAAAAATGTTGAGAATGTACAAAACAACAAAACAAAACAAAAAAACAGGCAGGAAAACACACTAAGATCCTAACAGAAGAGTGGGCAATGGTCAGGAAATCCATCCACAAAAAATGACTGGGAAGGGCCGGGGATTTAGCTCTTGCAAGCGCAAGGACCTGGGTTTGAGTCAGAGGCAGGAGGACTGCTGTGATGTGAATTAGAGGCTGAGCTCAGGGCCAGCCTGAACCACAAAAGTGAAACCCTGTCTCAAAAAAAAAAAAAAAAAAAAAAGACTGGGAAAAATGATTTAAAATTCAACTTCATTAATTAAAAGACATCAAATAAAAATTTAGTATAGCATTTTTATATGTCTAGTTAGCCTGCTCTATAAGAAAAAAATGTATGAGCCTACGGAGCAGTTGGGATCAGTTAGTACACTAAGTTCTCTCTCCCTGATGGCAGGCTAGAAATTGGTGTAAGTTCTTTGGAACTCACTTAGCAATTGGAACTAGTGTAGTTAGAGATGCTCAGAAAGCGTTTGCTTCCCTTTAGTTTGAAATTCCACTTCTGTGACTCTGTCCGGTATCCATAGCTGTAAACACGTATAAGGAATTGTTGACTGTATTATTTGTGACAGGATAGAGAAAGACAGGACAAGGAACCAGTCTCTGTCAGAGAGGGCAAGGTGGGCGGGGACGGGGAGGCGGCTGATCACTTCCGTGTCACCTGTGGCCCAGCTGCTCCGCCCGCAGCGCAGACTGCAAATCCCAAGTCGGTGAAAGGCGTGGGACTCGCCCAGACCGCGGGGCGTGCTCCTTGCTCGGATGGCTTTACTTTCTAGTGAAGACTTCCTGATCGCGCTGTTTGAAACTACAGCTCCTGCTCTGCTCACACTCCCTATTCCTGCTCTTCCATCGTTTGCATTTAATACCACTTAATTGTCTTTGAATATATTAGAGACTTAGGTGTTTTGTTTATTAACCGTGTGTACAACAGAGACTCCAGAAGTGATTATTGTCTTTTGCAAGCTGGACTGTATTCCTATGGGCTAGTTGGTGCCTGGCTTAGTCATAGTTAGTAGTAGTCAATAAATGTTTATTGAATAAAAATGCATTGAAAAATTATGGCTGAAGCAGGAAGAAGTGGATCTGCAGATCCACTGAGGTTGGTGCGGGCCGGACTTGGCAGCCCCTTCAGGGTGTGAGGGCTTGACGGAGGGGTGGGGCCCTCGAAGGCCACGGGTCACAAGGTGGGAGTGACCTATGTGATGCTATGTGAAGTGTCCATGACTCTTTAGAGTTTATAAAACACCGGTCATAATTATTCAACTCACAACAACCTTTAGAAATAGATGTAGGTTTTCCAAGAACACATTTATTATGAGATTCAGCAAATTCTGCTTCCAGTTCCTATCTTGAATTAACCACTAAGGCTAAAAAGGAACTGTCAAGCTGCCCTCTTGGTGAGTCCTTATAAAATTATTTGTCAATCTTCATTAAAGAGTTTTTTATAGGAAAGAGCAGGTTTATACTAGGAAGTAGTTGGTACTGTGTAAACCTACCTTTGTTTGCTCCCCTTTTATGATCTTATTGATGTCATTTGAGTGTGTGTCACTAACTTATAAATGTTAAATGGCGTCTCTAAGGCTACTTTGCCTTCTAAATTGTGTTTTATTGCATTGTAATTGTGTGACTTTTCTTTTTTCTTTTTAGGGAAATATAATAAATACTTTGCTTGGGTCCAAGTCAAACCAACCAGGATGACTCATCATTCTTCGTATTTTTTTTTGTTTTTGTTTAAAGAAAAAGAAGTGTCTAATATTCAGTAAACTATACTGGATACAATAAACTGGGATTTTGGCTTTAGAAAATAATACTTAATGTAAAACTTCCATTTAAATTCAGTGAACTTTTAGTTAAATATGTGATTAATTTGTGATGTAAGATAAGAATTATTCTAAGTAAGATGATTTTTTTTTTTTTGATTCTCAGACTTTTCTAAAGATATTTCTACTCTAAGTTTTGGTTGTATTTGAAGTGCACATGAGTATATATGTGTACTAAAATGTCCAAACAAGTCAGAAAACAAGTTAGAGGACAGACATAGTGATTATTAAAATTATTTAAACTAAAATCGTTTTAAGACAAAAATTCTCTCAACTTTTAGATTTGGTGCAGTGGTGCAGGCCTGTAATCTCAGCCCAAGGGAGGCAAAGGCAGGTAGACAGCAAGGTCAAGACCAGCCTCGGTGAGAGAGAGAACTTGTCTCAAAAAATAAATTCCATCAGTGTTTAATTTTCTGCATTCCAGGCTCAGTTTTACAGGATTTCTTGTTATACAGTTTTTGTGATAAGAAAGTGGATCCTTATATCCAACTTTAACCTAAATTTTAACCTCATGTTTAATAAAAATCTCCTTAGGAGCTGAAGCTCTAGAACTGTCTCAGTCATCTGGCAGGAAAAGGACATTGTGTCACAGCCATATCAGAATTGCACCCTCAACTGGGTGAGAAGAACTAGCCTAGAAGGTATCATGGTGCCCCCTCCGGTGCCCAGACTGCAGCAGACCTTAAGCCCATCAGAAGACACAAAGTCTCTGACCAAGACGTTATTTTGTGAAGAGTTCTAGAGAGAGGTTGTGGCAGTGGTGTGGCAAAGAGGACGACGTGACTTCTCCAAGGGTAGATGTAACAGGCCGTCGCCTCCCCCCGGGGCTTACGAAGATCTGGGTTGTTACCTGAAGCTGCAGGACGTGGTGGCTGGATCTGGAAAGCTTTCTAAATGGAGCCGAGAACACGGAGAAGAGAGGAGAGGAGAATGGAATCCATGAAGCAATGAGAATTACCTTTCTCAAGTTTTCCGTGCTTCACAGTCTGCCTTTTTTAAAACCACCTTTTAAACAGAAGCAGGCAGGTTTTAGAGGGATCGAGAGCTTAGGTCAGGTTATAAGGGTTATAAATGTTTTACTGGTATGCATCATGGTGATTATCTTTGTCTGAAAGGTTGAACTTTCTGTAATACTTTGTGTAAGACAATAAAACCTTGATTTAACAAAAAAAAAAGTGTTCCTTCTTATTTTTTTGTTTGTGCACGTTAACCGAACAGAACAGTGGGTTCCATGTGGCATTTCCACATGAGCTTGTGATGCCCTTTGACCACGACCTTCCCTCCACCTTTCACCCTCTCTTACCTTCGCCTCTCCCCTCTCCCACATTTTCTCCCCCTTTCCTCGTAAGCTCCCTCCTGCTTTCATGTCATGCTGTCTTCTTCTTGATACTTGTCTTTCAGTCTGTCTTATTTTACTTACTGGCTCATTTACACGATGATTTCCAGTTCTGATATTTTCTTACACTTTGCATGGTTTTGTTTATGGCTGAATAATACTCCCTGGTATATATTTACCACATTTTCTTTATCTGTTTATCCATTGATGGGCATAGATACTGATGCCGTACCTTGGCTACTGTGCCCAGTGTCGAGCTTAACCGCGGTGTGCGGTGACTGGATAGTTTGCTGACTGATTTCTTCAGGTGTGTAGTGAGGAGCAGCAGAGTTGGATGATGTGGGGGCTCTATTTTTAGTGCGTTGAGTTTCTTTCCTGATTTCACAACTAATTTACACTTCTGCCGACAATATACATGGCTTCTTTTTTCCCTACGTCCTTGCGGGCGTTTATCATTTTTGTGTTCTTGGCGATGGCCATTCTGACCAGAGTACGATGGCATCTTGGGGTAGTTTTTGTTTGCATCTCTCTGGTGGCTAAAGGTGTTGAACACTTTTTCACCCAATTATTGGCCACTTTTACTTCTAACAAGTGTCCCTTCCATTTATTTGACCATTTATTCCTTGTATTG
Source organism: Petromus typicus (assembly GCA_004026965.1). Classification (NCBI taxonomy): domain Eukaryota; kingdom Metazoa; phylum Chordata; class Mammalia; order Rodentia; family Petromuridae; genus Petromus; species Petromus typicus. Next base: position 21,476 of record PVIR01017173.1, read on the forward strand.
CTTGTTCTTTTGGTGTTGAATTTTTTTGAGTCCTTCTAGATATTAATCCCAATTACTGAAATAATAGGTGGTATGTTAGTCCCGTTTTGTGTGCTGCCTGATCCTTCTGCTAATTATTCCATTTCCTGTGCAGCAGCTCACTAATCTGATGTAATCCCATTTGTCTGTTCTTGCTATTGTTTCCTGAGCTGTGGAAGACTTATTTAGAAAGTTATTGCCTTTGCCTACACCCCTAAGTATTCTCTCTAGTAACATCAGAGTTTTAGGCCCTGAATTTAGGTCACTAATCCATGTTTAGTAGATTTTAGTGCAGGACGAAAGATGGGGGCCTATCTCACTTCTTACATGTAATACCAAGTTTTCTGTCCCATTTCTTAAAGAGGCTGTCTTTAGATTATCACGTTATTCAGTGAACATTTCAGTTTTAAAAACTGGTTTCAGCAAAAGACAAATTCCTATTAATCCTCCTCAGAATAATCCTGCCTCTCTTCAGACACACTGGTCCCTTCACTCTTGCCTCTTTCTGAAGTAGTTCTGGAAGTTCTCTTTCATGAGTGTCTTTATCAACTGTGATAAAAAAAATACGGTGGCTGCTGCCGTTCAGTGCCAAACAACCAAAAAGCAGGATTACGGAAATACTCCTCTGTATCTTCATCTACCTTATTCACTGGATCTGGTGCTACACAACTTCCTGGTTTTCTTCAAAGTCAAAATGACATGAAAGGGAAATGTTTCGCATGGACTAAGGACATCAAGGCAGCCACCACAAGACAAAGACACGAGATTTTCCAGAACTGCTTTACAAACTGGCAAGAATGATGGAGTGAGTGTGTTTGACCCCAGGGGGAGTATTTCAAAGGCTGTTAATGGCAATGTGTCTTTTTATTGTAATTGATTTTCTTAAATTTAAGCCTTCATTGTATTTTTTGATCATGTCTTCTATGGTGTAAGCACCTCTGTGAAGAATCGTATAGCCATAGCTGTTCGGGTTTATATCTGGGACTTCCATTCCTTTGGACTTTGTAACTGTTCATAAGACAATTTCATGTGGTTTTTGTTAAAATACTATGTTTTGAAATCAGATATTGCAGTCAGAAGTATTGGTCTTTTAGGTCAGGATTGCTTCTGCTAGATAAGTCTTCTGTGATTCCAGATGAATTTTAGGAGTTTTTTCCTTGTGTTGGCAAGGATGTCATTGGTATTATGATAGGGACTGTTAGGATTGCCTTTAGTAGATGTCTATTTTAACAATAATAATCCTTCTCATATATAAATATGACAGTGCTTTCCATTTTCTAGGGTTTTTAAAGTTTCCTTTTCCAATGTTTTATAGTTTTCACCCCAGAGATCTTTTACTACCGAAGTTAGAGTTTTCTGTTTTGTTGTGTTGTTTTTTGAGGCAATTGTGATTGGAAGTACCTTGCTGTTTTCTTTCCCAGTGAATTCATTATTCACGTGTCTAAAGCTACTGATTCTGGAATGTGGACTTTGCATACTGCTGCACTGCTGGACGTGTTTATCAGTCAGTTCTACGTGGACTCCTTTGGAGTATTCTAGGTGTAGAATCATATCATCTGTGAACAGGGATAATCTGACTTCCTCCTTTCCTATTTCTGTACCTTTTCTTTCCATTGCCTCCTTGCCCTGGAGAGTTTCCTTTGAGTAAGAATAGTGAATTTCTACTTTTAGTTTTCTGAGAAATCTCCACACTGATTTCCAGAGTGGTTGCACCAGTCTACACTGCCAGCATTAGTGGAGCGGGTTCCTTTTTCCCCATATCCCCACCAGGGTCTCTTCTTGGTTAATTTTTGGAGAGTGCGGTGCAATCTCAGTGTTGTTTCACTTTGTATCTCTTGAATGGCCAATGGTACTGAATATTTTTTTCATATTTATTTTTTCTACTTCATCTGAGAAATGTCTATTCATTTCAGATGTGCCTTTTTGGACTGGGTCTTTTGGGGGCGAGTCTGATTTTTTTCTGAATTCTACATAGTAGACCCTTGTTTGAGGAGTAGGTGGCAGTTTCTTCCCATTCTGAGTTGTCCCTTCACTCTCTCATGGTTTGTTTGTTTTTTAAAATTTGTTTTATTTATTTATTTGCTGTGCAAAATCCTCGTGATTGATTCTTTGATATTTCTTGTGGAGTCCGATTTTTTCATCAAGTCTTTGCCCACATCTTGTCTTCAAGGGTTCTACCTATTCAATCTTCTAGCAGAGTCAGTGTCCCTAATTTCACGTTTAGATCTCTCAGTATGTGTTCCGGCTCTCAGTGGCAGAGAGAGGGAAGACAGAGCCCAGATCCGAAAGGACTCATTCAGGAAGTCAGCAACAGAAGATCACGGTGGTGAATGATGCCAGCAGATCTAGGGCTTTAGTTCCACTGAGGTTCAGGCTGCTTTTAGTTTCTGGCTATAGAGCTGGGACCTGAGTTTTTCAGCCTGCTGCATTCCAAGTGCCTCCTACCAGCTTGAGCTTTACTCCTTGCCCACTCAGAGTCAGCCTCCTGCTGTCTTAAACTTGGTTCCGCCTCACTCCGACGCTGGTAGGTGCTAGCTGGAGCCTGAATTGCTGTAAGTTCTGAGGTCAGTGGGTACCTCTCCAAGATGGCTACCTGCCATTCGCCTTCTCCTAGGGAGGTGTCTGAACCAGAATACCTCAGCAGCCGCTGCGGTCCACTCGCACACTGCCCCATTCTACTGGCATGTTTCTCCACCAAAGCTTCTGGGGTCTTCATGCTTCTGCAGGCTCAGGTGGCCCCACCCACGCTGTGAGCTAGAAAACACCACTGGCACCTCCCACTTCCGCTTGTGGTCCCTCTGTCTGCTCGGCCGGTGAGCTCTAGCTCTCACTTCAGATCCTTGCTGGGTCCTGGGGACTCACTTCTCATTTTCTTCCTCAGAATGCTCTGTTCTAGTGTGTAGATTCCAAATATTGAAGTGGTTATTTTTCTTCTCCAAACTCCAGCCTCTGGAGAACACCGTGTATAATAAGGAGAGAATATAGATTCACTTTTCACTGCTGTATGATGTTCCATTTCACGAACATGTACCCATTTACTTTCTTCTACAGTGGGCACAAATTTGGGCTATTGTCTAAATATGTCCACATGAACATTAAAGAAAGAGAGACGGGGGGCGGGGAGAGGACAATACAGAAAAACAAACCGGCTAGAGAAACACTTTTAAAACAGTACCAGCAACTATAGAAGACAAAGGGACAAAATAATATAGAAGAAATGAAGAAGGTAAAAATTAATGCAATAATTTTCAAAAGGCTTGGGGAAAAAGAAAAAAGTAGCTAGATTTTTAAAAAGCAAAACAAAAAAGCAAGAGGGTGAAGAGTACAAGATTTAAAAATCCAATTAAAGCACTAAAAATAAAATTAATTTAAAAAGGGGAAAAATTGGGTTGGTCCAAAACTTGCTGCTCTCTGAGGTGCTGGGAGGGAAACATCCCGCCGCTCAGTCCTGTCGCAAAGTCCTGGTCTCCTAGCGACCTGGAGGCGGAGCCCCACCCTCGCTCCCCTCGGGCGCAGCGGGTTAACGGCTGGGAGTCTGCTCCCCTCCGGATTCACTTCCGAGGCGGGCTTGTTTCTCCGCGCGTGCGCACACCTGGAGCCCGCAGTCAGAGCTGACTCTGTGCCGGGTCGGGGCACACTTGCACCAGCGGGCGGTTCTGTGCTCCAGGGCCGCTGTTCAGGCTCAGGGAAAGCGCCCTGGAGCGGGGAGCAGCTCACGATTCCACCTCAGGGAGGCAGTGCAGGGACTGAGCCATCAGGCTGCTCCTTTGCCCTAAGCCGCAAGCGTGGTGGAGGTCCTCAGCCCCGACGGGGTCCCTGCTCCCCGACACCCTACCGCACACCCCTACACTCCTCGGCTCATCTGTGCCTGACCCTCCCCACCTACCGCCATCTCTTAGCCAGGTAGGAAAAAAGAAATAAAAATATTAGAAAAGAGACAAAGAAAATCCTAACTTTAAAATCAGGCTTACGAAAAATTGCAGCTTCAGGTCACAAAAAAAGTGACAACCTTTTCCTTGCCAGGAAACTCGGAACAGCTGCTAAGGGGCCGAAGGTCGGATAAGCCGTGAACTGGGCCTTGGGCGGAGCCTTGGTCTGTGAGCGGCTCCTCCGTACTGACAGATCTGGGGGTGCGCCCCCTCAAGAGAGGAGAACCTTTCGGGGTGCACCCTTTCGGGGTCTACACCCCTAATGTGCCCTCCTTCCTGCGTGTCTGCCGAGCCCCAGAGGAGTCAACCGGCCTGAAACACTGTATGGGGGAGTGGAGGTCCCACCTTCCCTTTGGGGGCTCTCCTTGGACCCCACCTAGTGACATCCCCTGGTGAGTCAGCCAGGAGGTAAGCTGAGACACCAGTTTGGGTAAATTCGGCAGAATGATTTAAAAAAAAAAAAAAAACCAAACTATTTGCCCTTTGATGTCCTGGTTTGTCTGGAAATAGAGCCCCTAAATTGCTCTTAATCGCCCTTTGCCGTCCTCTTTAATCTCATCTAGCCACCCCTTTCACTCCCAAGACTCTAGGGTGCAACCTGGGCCTCACTTTCCTTTTGTCTTCTTCTCTTCCCTCCCCTCAGTTTCCATCTTTCCCACGAAGCACAGTACCTTCGTGGTGTCGGGAGCGCTATGAGGGTCGCAGCGCTGTGGGTTTCACTGGGGTGCCGACGCCTGGCGGGCGGGTGGTCGATCACGCCATTCCGGCCGTGCCCCTCCTCCTGCCTGGCCAGCAGTGCCCATGTGCCTGCGTGCGTGCGCGTGTGCATGTGTGTGTGTGTGTGTGTGCGTGTGTGTATGCGCGCGCGTGTGTAGCCAGTCTGCTCATTAATCTGTCTGAATTAGCTGGTGGTTTGCAGTTAGTGTAATGGCGGCATCACCTGATCCAGTGGCTTAGGGAAGGAGGAGACAGTTTGAGGATTAAGGAGGCAGACAAGAGCGATGTTCATAAGAGAGACTAATAGTCGGGAGAGAACCCAAAAGGGGTTCCCCAAGGATCTCTCTGCAAAGAGTGACCCGCACGCAGATCACCGTACATCAAACGAAGGCCAAGCTTGGGATGAACACAAGCTCATAGCAGCTGGACTGGGCCCACGAGGAGCCAAGGCCGCAGCCTATGTCTGACCGGCCTCTTGGTCCCTGTTCTAACCAAGTGGTCAGTAAAAGAACAAAGTGAGAAGAAAGAAGCTTTCGGGGAGGTAGGAGCAGGAGCTGAGCAGCGCAATCTGTCGCCATGTTTTTGTGTCCTTTTCACGTCCCTGGACCGACTTGTCCACCCGATCCCTGCTCACTCTTGACTCAGGCGCCTTTTTACTGGCCCAGGTCTGGTCGGCCAGACTCTGTCTGGGCCCAGCACGCTCCAGCTGCCTGCTGTCCTCTACCTAGCTGGCCAGTCTGTAATATAACTGGACAACAGACACTGCAGACTTTCTAAACCCTCCATGCGTCTTTCACAAAGAGCCCGATATCTACCTCAGGTTGCCTGTCTCCAGCTGTGAGTATCTTGGCCGTGACTGAGTGAAGTCCTGCCCCGTGTATGACTTTTCCTACCTTTCCTCTTCCCCGTTGTGAACGATGCAAGCAAGGGTACCTGCTTCCAGAGGTTCCAGAAATGCCGGAAACAGCTTCAACGTGTGTCAGCAGGGGTGCTGTCTCTTGTACCCACAGAAGGGGCAGCAGTCAGCCCTGTCCCTCTGGGCAGGTGACTGTGCACTGGAGCCCTGGGACATGGGCCACACTTTCGCGGAGGACACGTTGTTTGATTGGATGTTAGAGAACTCAAGAGGGTCTTGTCTTGTATGGTCTTCCTTTCTCTTGCTCTCTATTCAAAAGTACACAGGGAGACCTTAAAAAATGTACACTGCCCATAAGCCTATGAATAACTTGAGATGTACACCTAAAATATCATATTTAAGATATATTTTACAAAATTAGAACTGTTTTTAAAACAAAAAGCCAAGGAAAAATGGTTGATCTTTCTCTGTACTTTTCTACATGTAAGTTACACAGCCAAAAGATGGGGTCTCAAACTGGCGTCAGAGACTGAGGGAGACGGACTCAGATTCCCCTGCCGACCTCTCGCTCCTCTTTCCTTCTCTGGCTCTGAGTTGTTTGACTTGACATGAGAGTAACTAAAATATTACAAACATCTGTTATGATTTACAAAACAATACGCTGGGAGTTAGGGAGAATTTTGACAGTTTGTAGTTACAAATGTAAGACTTACAAACAGGCTCGTTACCATCCCGCATGGCTGATATGTTTAAAATCGAGCCCAGAAAATAGAGATATTGAAGGGTCTCCAACCTGCTAGGACATTAAAGAACCTTATTAGGTAGCTAATGGGATTTTGGCTTTATATGAGTGTATTACATTTTGAATTGTGTAATCTTTTAGTCAGTCAACTTAATTATATATAATAAGTTTTTAAAAATATTTGTTGGGATGAGTCACAACAAGACTGGGAGAAACTGGAGGATTTGTCCTCAGTGCAGAAAACTGGAGCGAACTGGTTCAGGCAGCTGCTTTTCCTAGGCGGAGGGGAGTCTAGGCCTTAGCCCATCAGGCCTCCTTAAAGGAAAACTTTATATATATTTACAATTTTAAAATATAGAATTATATGTTAGAATTTCAAACCCTAGTAACCTTACGAAACAAATATTCAACTTTTTAATTTATTAATAATTTATACGAGCACATTAATAGAGCTTATCTTTTAAAAACCACAAGAATTCTTGAGTTTACGTTTAACAGCTAATGGTCCAGATATTTTATCTAAAGATTTATGGTATATATTTTAACATTTGACCTGTTTTAACACTTAATTTTATATTACTTATAGAAAGCAAGATATTGGACAAGTGTATTTAACATGTGGCTTTTTGTTGTTGCTGTTTTGAGACATGGTCTTGTTTTGTAGTTCAGGCTGGCCCCAAGTTCACTCTATAGCCCAGACGAGTCTCCAACTCACAGCAGTCCTCCTGCCTCTGCCTCCCCAGTGCTGGGATGACAGGCGTGAGCCACCACGCCTGGCACTGTGTGTGGTACTGACTGCTGGTGGGTGCGAGTCACCATGTCCAGCATCATTGTATGTGGTTACCAGAGATCAAACTAGGGACCTTGTGCTTGCAAGGCAGGTGCTGGAACCACTAAGCTAAACCCCTGGCCCTGTTTGGCTATTTTTTTTAACCAAAGAAATCTCCAGAAGTTTTTCTACTTGAAACATGGAAAGATATGGATGCTGTATCTTAACTTTTAGTGAGGGTAAATGTTATCTTGAGTTCTTACTAATATCCTAGGTAAAACATACACTGGCAGTTTTAAAAATGTCTTTACTTTTCTTTTACTAATTGACTTAAATGAACTTGTTGTTTAATCAAAGGCATCAGGACTAATGAATGAGTGCCCATTTATTTACATGCTAGCAGAAATGTATCTGTTTGGAGGACCCCAAACCATGGAACCCTTCCATGGCTGAAAAAGCAGCTGTCCAAACAATCTTCTTCATTTTTTTGAGACTCCTCCAGTTTTCTGTAGAAAACTGATGTTGTAACCCATCCCAACTTGTATTCTCTTTAAAGATATTATATTAAGTTGACTAATTAAAAGATTAGTTTCAAAATTCAATATTTAATATACGTATATAAAATCAAAACCTCATCAGCTAGCTGAAAATAACGCTCTTATGTTTTACATTAAACTTTTAAAATACTTTTTTAAAAGTTAAGGTTTATTAGAATATTGGCTTGTAAAGTCTAGGAAATAGTAACTCTCACTAAAAATAACTGCTCTACTATTCTTTATATTATGTATAAGTATCTAGGAGTGGATTGTATTTGTCCGTCTGTCTATTTATCAGCTAACTATACTGTGTCCTGGATCTTTGTCAAAGGAACAACATTATAGATTTTAAAACAAGCAAGTTTAATAATAAAAGGTAAGTACACTTTCTGCAACATGCATTCACTGTCTCTGAATCTTAAACTTTTAAATAATCAAGCGTTATTGGCGTCTCTGCTATTTACATTTGAGATTATGCAGTCTTGCCCTTAAAAACTCCATCTATATCTACTGACTTTGACTACACAAATGTTTATTAACCTTCAGTGCTCCATATAATACAAGTAATTATGTACCATGTTGGTTGCTAAAATCTCTGCTCAAAGTCTTAGCCATAGATGTCTTACGTCAGTTGTTTTCTTTCTTTAAAACATTTATTCGGATTCATAAAAAGATCTCTAATGAGTAATCTTACAGGCAGATTTTTAAACAAAGCTATATTTATTATCTGTATTTCGTGGTTCATACTAACATATTACCTAAATCTGTTCTTGCTCTTACTAGTTTTCTTTTACATTTTCCTTACTGAACTCTAACTGTTGTCTAGGAACATTCTACGGGAGTGTGACTTCTAATAGACCCTGAAAAGTGTGGCCTCCAGCAGCAGCTAAAGATGGATGGACGTGACACTGACTCCCAGTAAAACCCCTATTAAAGAAAGAGGTAACTGCTCTCTGGTCTCATTTCCTATTTCAAAGCGTCGTAATGTTAAAAAAAAAAAAAATCCCAATAGTCAAATTAAGGCTGACTACTTCCCCTTGAAGACTAGTACGACTAAACTTCTGGATGTTTAAAAACTAAGACTTAAAGATCCAAACTAAAAAAAAATAAAAGAGCCAAGAGGACACATATGATTCCAGGCCTTTCCATCCAAGGTCAGCCTGAGCCAGGGACTGATGTGACCCTTCAAAATGACCCTGCAGTTCTGAAGACTCACCTGATCTCTTAGCCAGGGAGTGTTCTGGGCCCCAGAGAACAGGAGCCAAAGAATGTGCATTCTTTTTTTTTGTTTTTTAGGGTTTTTGAGACAGGTTCTTGCTTTGTGATTCAGGCTGGCCCTGAGCTCAGCCTCAAACTCACATCACAGCAATCCTCCTGCCTCTGCCTTCTGAGTGCTGGGAGTACAGGCGTGAGCCACCACGCCCGGCACTGTGGTATGTGGTACTGATTGCTGCTGGGTGTGAGTCTCCACACCCAGTATGGTATGTGGTTACCGGGGATCGAACCCGGGTCCTTGCACTTGCAAGACAGGCGCCGGAACCACTGAGCTAACTCCCCGGCCCAGAATGTGCATTCTTAAAGAGGAGAGTCCCTGCAAAAAAAAAAAAAATATCCTTATGCTTCCATGAGGCTACGTGTGACCAAGCAAAATGGCGACCCATCCTGGTAGATACTAATTTGGGATTTGTAGCTTATAATGAGAATTTTAATGGCCTAATCTTGTTCAGTTTATTTTTTGGTCATTATTATTTAATTTAAAATGGAAGGACAGTAGACTAATGAAGCAGAGAAGTCTGTGTGTTCTTTGACTCTACCTCAGAATGAAGCACAGTCACTATTAAAGATAAAAGGCTTACACCAATGCTGCCAAAGCTTATGTGACCTCCACCATTTGGGGAACTACTGTTAAAATCATCCTATATTCAAGTTTTGGCCCTTGCTTGTGTAACATGCTTACAAAATGCATATCTTGGGCTGGGGATTTAGCCCAGTGGTTCTGGCACCTGACTTGCAAGCGCAAGGACCCCGGTTTGATCCCTGGTAACCATATATAACAATGCTGGACATGGTGACTCAGGGCCACCAGCAATCAGTACCACACACCACAGTGCCGGGTATGGTGGCTCATGCCTGAAATCCTAGCACTTGGAAGGCAGAGGCAGGAGAATTTCTGTGAGTTTGAGGCCAGCCTGGGTTACATAGTGAGCTCAGGGCCAGCCTGAACTACAAAGGAGGACCCAGTCTCAAAAAAAAAAAAAAATTGTGTATCTTGCAGCTGTCTGAGATCCTGCTCAAGCTGAGGATTACCTGCTCTATTATCAAGACAATTTTACATATACATTCCTGACAACTCCAAATGATAGCATCAATATTATGGGACTTTTACTCACAAGTCAATACAACTTCAGCCTTTGACTTGAAGTTCAATAACTTGCTAACGTCCTGAGCAACGTGATTACCAAAACATGATGGTTCTTCAAACATCAACACCCTGTCTTCCTGTGTCTCCTTTGAAGTAGTTGGATGAGTCTTCCAGTGCCTGGAGTGGCAAGGTCAGCACCCACTGGCCTGAAATGGCCACAGGAAGACAGGCCTTTGGCCTCCAACGTCCCTTGACAACAAGGGATCGAAGCCCCCAAAGGCTGAGGCCCAGAGAAATAATGTGAGACAGAAGAAAGGAAGCTAGGTAGAAAGGAGACCAGGAACATCATAATTTAAAATTTTACTTTTAAGAAAAACTACAGTTTCAGGACACAAAATTAGCAGATTGTTTTTTCCTTCTAGTGGCATTTTATCTTGAGCCTCTTGAAGAAAAAGTTCAATTTTACTGTGAATGCTTAGACGATTTGTTGATAAGTAATAATGTAATAATGAAATGCAAATGAGTCAAGCATATTAAAGTTCTACAATTTGTAAAACACTCCCACATCCATTATCTCAGGTGTCCTCGCGGCATTTCTGAGAGGCAGGTGGGCAGCTGGGCAGGTGGCTGCACTACTTGTAAAGTTAACATGATGTCTGCTTTCCAGATGATACAGTGCAGGCTTGGGCAGGGGTGTTCAGCTTCTTGCTGAACTGAAGCCCAAGACTTGGAACAGTTGCACATTTCCGCTTATTTCCTGATAAATATTTAGTGCCTGAGCATGCACTATAATTGAGATGACGTTTATAAACCTGATTTTTTTCTGTTCACTTGCCCTTTGACCTTCACAGATGTGACCTTTCGTGAGAAACATTTTGCTCATAACTCTCTGTTCTGTTTCATTTTCCAGGTCCTATGTCATATTCTCAGGACAGTCCTTTTTTTATTTTTAAAAAGCTGTATTGTTAGGAGTCCATGTTTGCAGTGCACAGTGACTGTGTTCATTTTGGAGAGCTGGCATGTGTACATGACACATCTTAGTTTTTATATATTTTAAATTCTTATCTTTCCATTTGCAAAAGACATATCTCCCTATTTCCTATTATCTTTTATTTTGTCCTTTAATTTATTTATGCTTTGGATTTTTCCTGTAAGGGAAGCCAGGTGATATTTAGGCTTGTGTGTCCAATTTATTTCACAATATTTTGATCTCAGATTGTATCCATTTCTTAACAAAAGACCAAGATGTAACTTTCTTTATAGCTGCATAGTAATACACTTTATAAACACCACATTTTCTTCATCTGTCCATCTGTTGATAGACATATAGGTCACTTCCAAGATTTAGCTATTACAAATTACGCTGCTATGAACATTGTTAGTGGGAATGTAAACTGCTAGTCCAACCACTATGGAAATCAGAATAGAGATTCCTGAAAAAACTAAAAATAGAAATTCTGTCTGACGCTGCTCTTTCCCTTGTAGGCATCTTCTTGAAGGAGTTAAAGGGATCATGTCCCAGGGCTGCGTGTGCACCTGTGTTCACAGTAGGGCAGGTCCCTCGGAGGTTCCCTCACAGCACCTGCAGACTAAACGTGGGCCTCTGGTTACATCTTCTCAAGCCACCGTGAATTCCTTGAGCAGTATCTCAGAAATTGTTGTCGAGGGACAACATGTAGGCTTCTTCTCAGGGCTCAGCATTGAACTCAGCCTCCCAAATGCCAGGCAAGTGCTTTGTCACTAAATTTGTTCTCCAATCCCAGTTGTTTGCCTTTCTCTTTTCAAGTTGCCAGTTCTGTGCTAAGGTTAAGGTGACAAAATCATAGTCGATCAAAGATATTTGTCAGTCTATGATGCCACAGAACATCGGAAAAGTATCTGGATGTAGAACACATCTTAAGCACAGAAAGAAATGTATTTGTACTTCAGGCATGGCAAAGGTGGGAGATTAAGGAAAAGGAGGCCCGTGTGTCCGCACAACAGTGGACACCCAGGTCGTGCTCCTGGAAACCACTGTCTGGGAAGCGAGGGACCCAGGAGGGCTGCAGGCAACTTTGAGAGCCACTCTGCACGCAGTGGGTGGAGTGCAGAAAACAGCGAAATGTGACTAGAATCACGGAGGCTGAGCATGAGGGAGAGCAGCTCTGAGACAGAAAAAGTCCTTGGTGTAGAGTAGACAGATGCTGCTGTGACGTCCATCGCAAGGGGAGGAAACAAGAAGCCAAGGTGGCTGGACACTGGGGTGCTGCGCTTGTGGCCGTGCCCGCCAGTTCGTGGAATGGAGACTTGGCATGAGCAATAGAAGGTATGGTTCTCTTTCTTGAATAGCTGCATCTCTGAGACTTATACCTGCTCTGCTGGCTGCTTCTTTGTGTGGTCACTTGCTGGGTGTCTCCCCAGCCTAGACTGCAAGCTCCGTTAGGAGACTAAACCGCGCGGGGTCTCTGATGTCCCGGACAGTCCTCCACAGGGCAGAGGTGCTGCAAGTGCTCGCGGAGTGACCGAACGGTCAAATCAGAGGGGAAACTTGGGTTTCAGGTTTGCCCCAGTTTTAATATACTTTTACAAAACTGAGGCCAGGGGTGCCAGGGAGCTCTGAGCTCCTTCTCCTCCTCCCTTCGGTCCTTCCTTCTTTTCTCCTCCTCTTCTTCTCTTCGCCCTCACCTCCCTCCTCCTTTCTTTCTGCTCCCCCCTTTCTTTGCAATCTCTCCACGCCCCCGTCCTGGCCCAGAAGCTGAGATTCTCTGGCCTGAGCTCCCCACATGCTCCTCCATACTTTCCTTGCTTGGCCTTAGCATTGCAGAGGATAAAACATTTTAAACTGTGGAAAATATAGAGAGCACAGAGTCATGTTGGGAAATCGAATGACGTACTTGTACCTTTCTTTGTTCTATAGCAGTAAACAATCAATCCTCTCCCTTAGGGGATTTTAAAGGCAGATCTGTGACTGCTTGTTTTCTTTTGTGATCATCGTCACTATCTTGTGAGACTTCCTGTGAGCTCTTAGGGAGCGAGGCGTCTCCACCGGGAAGGACCCAGGAAGATGCTGGGGCACAGTAGGCTCTCAAACGTGAGGGCCGTTTCCCCAGAGCCAGGACTTTGAGAATCTCTTCGCTGTTGGTGGTCGGCTGTGACTGCCGCTTTCTTCCTCTGGGAGATGCAGACAACACACATAACATTTAGGGTCCATGTCTTGTTTGCTCAGAATTCTGTACCGTGTTCAAATCTGCCCCTGAACCCTTAGCACATTTATGAGGCTATTAGACTGCTCTAGCCTGACGTTCTCATTTGGCGATAAAGCTAAAAAGCCAACAGTTTATATGAAACCAGCTCCTCGGTTAAGTAGAAAATGCAACGTGTCCACTAAGTTAGATCATATAAAACACTGTTCTGAATCTTGTAAAAATGAACATGGCTTTTAAAATATTGACAAGACGTTTATGTGGCAGTCAGAACAACTGATGGAAGATGTGCTTACATCATACATGTATCCTTTTTGAATGAGTCAACTCTTGAAAGCATTAGCACTATTATACCAGGGAGAGAACACGGGATTCTGGGATATTCTGAGGGCTTTGCATTGGAACTCATTGATAATGAGTTCACTGAATTTTCCACATTATGATACATATTGTGATTATTTATTGATCCTTAGTTTCTAAAATCTCCAAATGACACAACAAAAACACAAAAAGAAAGTAGCAGTCCTGTTTGTATTCTAATCCAAATGAAGCTTGAAGTATCAGTTTTTGTGTTCTAGAATGAGTGGTATTTTTAAATGCACACATCTATATATATACAGACATGCATACACAGCACATATTCTTTATCTACTTACTATTAGACCGGAAGGTTAATTCCATATTTTGATTATTATGAATAGTGCTGCCGAAAGATGAGCATGCAGAAATCTCTTTGACATTCTGATTTCATGTCTTTTCAATATACAGGCAAAAGTGTAACCCTAAATCACGAAGTCGTTCTCTCGTTACTTTTTTTTTTTTTTTTTTTTG